>JASTWK010000876.1:37500-69445 GCA_030770225.1 Temnothorax unifasciatus
AAATGAGATTATATTGCGTTAAACAAAGAAAATTTTCTTGAATGAAGTCATTATATAGTTCAACCAAGAAAATAAATGTTGAAATAAAAAGTTGATATTCTTATAAAAAGATGTAGATTGTTTCATATATACGCAAGATTACTATAATCTTCTTATAAGAATATCAACTTTTTATTTCAACATTTATTTTTTTGGTTGAACTATATAATGACTTCATTCAAGAAAAATTTCTTCGTTTAACGCAATATAATCTCATTTCAAGATTTCCAACTTTTCAAACGTTGAAACTAAAGATATTTTCAAATCAAGAATATTTTTTTTTCTGTGTATATGTATAGCAATATTATTATATTAATTAAAGTAATTTAAATCGACCGTGACTGGCAATATATAATACGTCTTTCCGATATGAACATAGAAAAACCGTGAGCCAACTTGGTTTGTCGGATTTACACAGCACTTTTTCGGATCAAACATCGAGACATTATTAATTTTGACCAAGGGATTTTGGTCCATTGATGTAATTGAATTGGCACTACACCCGCACGGTTACGGGAAGTTCCAAGTTCAAACCCTGGCTGAGGTAATATTTTTTTGCAATAACAAATTTAAACTATTTAACTTAGAAATTACATCAACGAACCAAAATTCTTTGGTCAAAATTAATAATGTCTCGATGTGTGAATCCGACAAACCAAGTTGGCTCACGGTTTTTCTATGTTCATATCGGAAAAACGTTATATATTGCCAGTCACGATTTAAATTACTTTAATTGTTATTCTATATACTGGCAAAAGAAAATTTAGTATTCTGTTTAACATTATTACATATATTATTATCATAATGTTGTAAACATGTAATAATGTTAAACAGAATACTAAATTTTCTTTTGCCAGTATATAGAATAACAATTAAAGAATAAGGGTGCTGTCACATGCAGGACGGAATTTCGGAAAACGGAATCTCGGAATCATTCTGATTGGTTAGCCCCATGGAGCACAGTACAAGCCCCATGGGGCTAACCAATCAGAATGATTCCGAGATTCCGTTTTCCGAAATTCCGTCCTGCATGTGACAGCACCCTAACAATATATATATATATATATATATATATATATATATATATATATATTGTTATAAATATACCTATATAATATATATATATATATATATATATATATATATATATATATATATATATATATTATATAGGTATATTTATATAGCTAATTTTGCATATTGTTTCGCGATTAACGCTGGAATGTTTTAATTTTAGTTCTGTTGTCAGCTTACCAGAAGTGGCTGCCGGAACCCGCTCACACAGAAGTGGCACAGATATGGCCGCCTTTGTAATTAAGAATAAAACATTAGGATTGTAATTATACAGTTTTTTAGATAATTAAATTATTTTATATATGAAAAAAATTGAAATGCATCAGTTTTAGCCCTCCAGCAAGGGTTCGATTGCGTATCTTGAAATAATGAGGTAAAAATTACAAAAGTGAGAAAATTTATTAGCGTATTATGATTTTATTTATCAAAATCTAGTAAACACTGTTAACTTTTGTCATTTTTACCTTGTTTCAAGATACATAATCGACTTTAAAAGTTGGCGGGAAGTCGACTTTTTGTCATGACGGGAAGTCGACTTTTCGTCATGACGGGAAGTCGACTTTTCGTCATGACGGGAAGTCGACTTTAAATCGGTGGTTTTTGAGACATTCGCCGACTTCAAGTCGACTTAAAGTCGACTTTTGGCCTTAAAAAAGTCGACTTTTCTGCCAAGTCAGTTTCGGTAGAAGTCGGCTTCAAGTCGACTTAAAGTCGACTTTTTGCTTTTAGGGTTCGCATGTAAATATCATAATATGTATCTCTGCTCTTGTACAGTAAAAATGAATGAAATTTTTATGGCACACTTCTATGACATCGAGAATTGCAATTACGATTTTTTAAGTTTTTCTGTTAATATTTTTTTTAAATTTTTTAATAATTTATTTAAACAATATTAAGTACAAAAATGGGACAAAATTGCGATTTTTACGCTTTTTCTGTCCCAATAATAACATGTTGTTTTTGAATAATTTTTGAGACCAGCTTTACACTGTTTAATCAAGAAAACAAAATTATACTACATATAGCTATAGGTAAAACATCCTTAAGCCTTGTGTCCACGATGTTAAGCCTTGTGTCCACGATGCTAGAAATCGGTCCGAGTTTCGGTTATAAGCCAATGAAACTGCTGCTTTTCTGTAAGAGCTGCAAGTTGATTGGCTTATAACCGAAACTCGGACCGATTTCTAGCATCGTGGACACAAGGCTTTAGAACTGCGTCCGAGTTTTGGTTTAAGCCAATAAAACTGCTGCTTTTCTGTAAGAGCTGCAAGTTGATTGGCTTAAACCAAAACTCGGACGCAGTTCTAGCATCGTGGACACAAGGTTTTACTGGGATAAATGTATGTACATGCATCATGGCTGATGCGATGAACGTTGCGCACAATATAAAACAATAACATTTATAACAACAGAAAATTAATATACCACCAACATTATTTCTAAGTCCAAATTACAAGGAATTTTGAACTGTTGCATTGATCTCAAATAAATGTCAGAGTAACATTTGTAAAAATATATATTTTTTCTGTAACGTTTTTAAAATATTTTAACAACATTCAGAAAAATCATATTACGAAATAATATTTTTTAAATATGTATGTAATATTATTTAAAAAATGTTTAAAAAATACACATAAAGTCAATATTTCTAAACATTAATTTAATGTTCCTTATACTGGGACTTTTGTGTCGACTTGTGTCGCTTGCTGGAAAGCTCCCAGAATGTGAATGACGCTTGTGTCGACTTGAGTCGCTAAATGAAAAGCTCCCATACTGTGCTCCGTGTGCCTCTGGCTTAAGTGTGACTGGTTGGATCCAAAGGAAAGAACCAATCACATTCTATCGTTACTTAGCAGCTCAGTGAGTGGTCGTGCTCCTGGATGGACCCATTCTCTCTACGTCTCTACACGTTTCAGAGTTCAGTACAGTTCAGTATTATTCAGCGTTATTGAAGTGCTTGCTACGCTTGGCTACGCTACGCATTTTGTTCAGACAAAGTGACTGCAGAAACTGCGCAGTGAGAGATAGACTCTTTCCCGCTATCTGTGAGCTCATTGCGCAAAAATTAACACCATGTGCTCCACTGACAACAACAGCAGCATGAATAACGGCATGCAGCGCGATGACGTAGGCGACGCGTTTGGATCGTTCGGCAGGTATATACGAGAACTTCGCGTCTACCTGCGTTGCCAGGCACGCGCACACATTTGCGCTATCACACAAATTGCGAATCGTCGCAAGTGTCCATATTGTCTATATTAAAAAATTTTACATATATGTGTGTATATATATATGTAAAATTTTTTAATATAGACAATATACAGTACCCTCCATAAGTTTAGAAACATCCTACGTTTTACAGATAAATAGTCGCACGGCAACGATCTGTGCATATTTTTGGTATGAATATATCGTAAGACGTTCAAATGATGATATACATTTCCACCTGGGACCTGGGAGATCTATTAACAAGAAAAAAAGACTTCAATGGGCTAATACTCTTAGCTAATAAATCTCAGCAGCGATTTCTTTGCAGCTGTGTATCCTTTAAGGTTCTTAGCTGCTAGGCGCCGTCTCACTGTTGACTCACTTACTGGAGTTTCTCTGCATGTGTTAAGTTCAGCGGTCAAATCACGGACGGAACTCCGAGCACTTCGGTGTTGCAAAATGATCATCCGACATATTTTCGGCATGTACAAGTGTTGCAAGTGTCCCAGGTGGAAATGTATATCATCATTTGAACGTTTTACGATATATTCATATCAAAAATCTGCACAAATCGCTGCCGTGCGATTATTTTTTTCCGTAAAACGTAGGGTGTTTCCAAACTTATTATGGAGGGTACTGTATATATCCTGTATATATATATATATATATACAGGATATTATTATTATATATATATATATATATATATATATATATATATATATATATATCCCACACAGCACAACATGTTTCAGAAAGCTTTCCGAAAGATAACTTGGAAATTAATATTAAAATGTAAAATTGAAATCATTCAGAAATATTTCTGAAACGTTTCATCAAAATAATATATCATTGAAAGCTTTCCAAAAGATAACTTGGACAATAATATTGAAATGTAACATTGAAATCATTCAGAAGTATTTCTGAAACGTTTCAACAAAATCATTTATGATCCTTTTTACTGAAATATTTCTGAAATATTACGGAACATTTCAGAGAAATATTTCGTACGTAATGTGTAAAATACGTATCATTGAAAACTTTCCGAAAGATAACTTGGAAAATAATATTAAAATGTAACATTGAAATTATTTAGAAGTAAAAACGGAGAACTTGAATCGCCAGTGAATAATTAACAATTAGCAAAAGAATTATGTTTGACCCAACTGGCAAATTTTATTGTTCACAAAACGCTACATTTTGACCGCAGATTTCGGTCCTTTTCAAGCGTATAGAAACTCACAAATATTATTAGTCAGACATAATGCCCAAACTACGCCGAATCTAAAAACTAAACATAAAAATTGTGGCACGCAATAATAAGTATAAGTCCAAAAATAATTATATAAATCAAAACTTATATATTTGTGTGTTAAATTCACAGAAGTAAAATACAATTTAAACGGCATTTTCGTTATTCGTTTATGTCGAAGGGCATGTAAGAGCCGTGCGGTGGTAAAATTTTAACTGACGAGAACATACAAATAATTAAACAAACCAATGACGTCAATATTAAAAGCCAGGGCGTGGAAGGAGAAACAGAAAAGAAGGAGATAGAATTACGTTTCTTTCGTGATATGTTCGTAGAGAGCGTTAAGATTCTCCTTGTCCTTTTGTAAATTAATGGTGTCATCAAATTTTTTAATAAAAAATATCTCCGCTAATTCCCTCTTTCTAATCTGTTTCTCCTTATTATTTCTGGCTTCCCCCAATCGAAATCATGCCCACAGGATGTTCGATGCTCACTCACTACAGAATGCTTGCTCGCCGGTTTTCTGATATCGTTCTGATGTTCTTTTTGAGACGTGTGCACAAATGTCTTTTTGTCTGCCAATATACGTAACATTGCAATCTTTACATCTCTACGAACATATCATAAAAGAAACGTAATTCTATCTCCTTCTTCTGTGTTTCCCTCTCCACGCCCTGGCTTTTAATATTGACGTCATTAGTTAGTTTATTACTTGTCTGTTCTCGTCAGTTAAAATTTTACCACCGCACGGCTCTTACATGCCCTTCGACATAAACGAATAACAAAAATGCCGTTTAAATTGTATTTTACTTCTGTGAATTTAACGCACAAATATGTAAGCTTTGATTTACATAATTATTTTTGAACTTATACTTATTGTTGCGTGCCACAATTTTTTATGTTTAGTTTTTAGATTCGGCGTAGTTTGGGCATTATGTCTGACTAATAATATTTGTGAGTTTCTATACGCTTGAACTTGAAAAGGACCGAAATCTGCGGTCGAAACGTAGCGTTTTGTGAACAATAAAATTTGCCAGTTGGGTCGAACATAAATTCTTTTGCTAATTATTCAGAAGTATTTCTGAAACGTTTTATCAAAATCAGATATCATTGAAAACTTTCCAAAAGATAACTTGGGAATTAATATTGAAATGTTACATTGAAATTATTCAGAAGTATTTCTGAAACGTTTCATCGAAATCATTTATGACCCTTTTCACTGAATATTTCTGAAATATTACGAAACATTTCAGAGAAATATGCAACGACGCCGCTAGGCGGCGCATAATGGTAAGACTAACTCGTAAGTAAATTTCAGTTAGGATCTAATATAAGCAGGCCTCCGGCGAAGCAAAATCATGAACTATAATCAAGAATATGATTTATGAAGGACAAGAAATTGTTCCTGATCACCCTATACAGGGTGATCCGGAACAATTTGATATGGGAAAAAGTATCTGAAATATTTCCCATATATTTCTAAAACATTTCAGAGATATTTTCGAAGCATTTCAGAGATATTTATGAAGCATTTCAGAGATATTTCTGAATTATTTCAGAAATATTTCTGAAGCACTTCAGAGATATTTCTTAGGCATTTCAGAGGTATTTCTTAAGCATTTCAGAGATATTTCTGAAGCATTTCAGAAATATTTCAGAAACATTTCTGAAATCTCAGCTTGGCGGACATTTTATATTTCTGAAACATATCTGAAACATGTCTGAAATGTTTTTTTGAAAGGTTTCATATTTCATTGACAGCTTTTTGAAAGCTTTCTGAAATATTTCAGTGCTGTGTGGGATATATATATATATATATATATATATATATATATATATATATATATATATATATATATATATATAATAATAATTACACTCGATATTAGTATTGTAACAAAGAAAGATGTCATTAGAGCGGATTACTCCTATCGTACGTAAGATATGAGATAAGTTTATTTAATACACAATGATTGTTCAATAACTGCTCGAAGCAAGCTAGATTGCACAAACATGGCACAAACATTGGCTGCATTCCGATATTCACTGTCAGTACTGAAAATCTATATTTTTTATATTTTACGTCACGTATAGTATAGATTTTCAGTACTGACAATAAATATCGGAATGCAGCTATAAAATGGACTTTTGTCGATTTTTATCATAAGACTACGTTTACATGAAACCGTTAATCGGGTTTTATAACATCGGTAGTTGTCAGGAAGACCAATCGTAATCATTCTTCAGAAGAATGGAATAGCTGTGATTGACCGGCCTAAGAACTACTGATGTTATAAAACCCGATTAACGGTGCCGTGTAAACGTAGTCATAGAATTAACTCTTATCGATTTGTGCGAATCATGTGCAATTTCCACGTTTAGATTAAAAGCGAGTCGTATTAAAAATATGAAGAGTAGGGGAGACCGGGACTATCTGTCCACAGTAGGGGGAAATGGTGACCATTGATACAGCGGGAACATTGATACAGTCAACATATCTCTGCATGAGAAACATCTAAGAAGGTCACGTATCCATACATATATGGCGTTATGATACACGAATAATCTAACCAAATTTCATAAGCGAGCAGTAGCCATGCACTTGATGAATGACAGGTATAAACGTGTTTTGCGTACTCTCAGGTAAATATTTTCAAAAGTCTTTGAAACGTGATTTTTCACATTAATCTGATTAATACTAAATAAATATTTCGTCAAAAGTAAGAAACAGTATATCTCTTACTAATTTGTCTAAAATATTGACATAACTTTGTATTATTTTTGGCTGAGAATATATTTTATTATGTATGACGCTGTGGGGCAGATTCGTACACTGACTCGTAGAGCACTTTGATACATATCAATATGTATCTATGTAGTATCAATGTGTATTTATAGTATTAAGTAAGATATTTTTATTTTATTTTAGACGAAAATGGTAAGAACATACCAAAAAAACCGATAGGGTCTATATTGATGAAGATGCCGTAAAATTGTTAATTCCGTATAAATAAATATCTCTATATCTCTATACAATAAACATAGCTTGTTTTAATAATAATCCAATTTAATTCTGAATAATATTAATATAGACCACTAAGAATCAGTGCCCCATCATGCTCGTATCATTGTACCCCGCATATGGGGCACATTGATACGAATTTCATTTTTTACAAAAAATGTTATAACATTTCTTATTATTAACCTACAGCAAAAAGGCAATCAAAACACGTAAGTAGAAGGACAAGCCTTTAAATTTAAGCTATTACATTTATCTTAATCTATCTGCAAAGTTATTTATTTAACTCTTGAAAAAAATTGTATCAATGTGCCCCACTTCCCCCTACTACTATCTCAAGTTTTAAGAGACAGATGTCTCTAACATTGTAAGGTAAAAGTCCCCATTATGGAACACCTGGGTAATCGTGTCCCTCACATAGAACAGTATTAAATAAATCAAAATAAAAAATAATTATGATGAGTTTTGATAAATATAAAAATGTTATCAATATTTACAAGTATTATTGCTTTAAAAAAATGTGCAACAATATTGTTTTGTAATAATTAGTATTAACAAAAAATACTTGATTGTGTCTGTCTCGAAAACCGTGCAAATCGGTAATCATTTCAATCGTAGGAGCTGATTTGTAAGTACTCATTAAGAGTCAACTATTTTTATACATTTAAATGGTTTTGAATATCCGGAAATAGCTTAACTTGTAGCTCTTGATTCATAGAATCAAATTATTTTATGTGTTTTTTATAAAATATAAACTACTGTTTCATAACGGATACATAAAATTGGTTGTAGTCCGTATTTATGGAACGATCCGGAGAGGTGTTTCAAGTCTACGTACCTAGCCTCTAAGGCATGTACCGTTTTATGAAACGCATGTTGCAAGTCGCATTATAGTGTGTTTTAAAGAAGTTTTTGTTAGTTGTTATATAAAGGCTTTCAAGAAGATAATTAAGTGGCATTTTCATCACGAACAAGTAAGTATGCATACGTATATATAGATCCTTACTTTGGAGTCAAAATGCAAAACTAACCTACAAATTTTAGTAATTATAGGCAAGATCACTTTAAGGCCTCTGGATAGTCACGGAAAATACAGCGGTCGAGTGGGAAATGGGATCAAGACATTGAAAAGTTTGCTTTATTTGAATATTGGCTTGACATAAAGAAGGGTGCGGGTGGTACATAAAAATCATTTTTCTAAATTTTTTTTCTTATTTTATATAAAGTGACTGTAGTTTTTAACTGAACTTTTTAGAAGTTTAACTATTTACAATTAGATCATTTCTTTTATAATAATTTTTTCCCATAATCAATTTAATTACTTTATGATTTTTATTTTGATTTATTATAACTAATCTGTTAGGTTTTATATTTAACGGCAGGCGATATTAAAGCAGTTTAAAGAACTTTAGCGGAATTGACGAAAGGCACTCCGTATATTTTTTATATAAGACAAAGAAGTGACATATTGTTTATCATAGTAACATCATAGTAACGTCGTTCAATGCAGCCTACTTCAAATGCTCACGCGGTGACGCGAGATTTTCGTCCATACTCCTAACACTTCCCCATGGACGAAGAATCTTTACATTACAACGGTCATACCCATAGACTCTATACAATTCTTAAATTTTATTGTAAACAATCCTTTCGTGAGCGCATCAGCCACCATATCAGTTGTTGGAATATGCACGATGTTGACGTCTCCGTTTTCAGCCTTTTCCCGGACGAAATGATGGCGGATGTCTATGTGTTTTGAACGTGGTCTATATCCTCTATTCTTCGTCAAATCGATTGCACCTTTATTGTCGCTGTAAAGTGTAGTAGGTGTTACTAAGGATGGTTCGATGTCCCTTGCCAACGCCCGAAGCCACATCGCCTCCTGACACGCTGCAGACAAAGCCATGTATTCAGCTTCAAATGTTGATAGAGCCACTGTGTGTTGCAGCTTGCTCTGCCAAACCACTGGACCACCTTGTAACAGAAAAATACTTCCCGTGATAGAACGACGCGTATCGTTCTCATTTCCCCAATCTGCGTCACAGTAGCCAATGAGTCCTTCATCTTGATCGCGTTTGAATTCCAAAGCCAAATTTTTGGTTCCCTTTAAATAGCGTAGAACTCTTTTTACTGTTGACCAGTGTTCCTTGCCTGGATTCGCTAAGAAACGACTGAGATAATTCACCGCGAAGGTAATATCCGGTCTCGTTCCTTGACTTGCATATTGAAGTTTTCCTATGACTTCTCTGTACGGAATCTTCTTCATGTAATCAATATCTTCTTGAGTTTTTGGCTCCATATCGTGACTTAGTTTAATACTTGCATCAAACGGCGTCGAGACAGGATTGCAATCTTTCATGCCGTATTCTTGGATTATCTTCTCGACGTAGCATGACTGATCTAACCATAACTTTCCGGCGTTTCGATTTCGAGTAATCCTTAGACCTAACAGTTGCTTTGGTTCACCAAGGTCTTTCATCTTAAAGTTTCGCGAAAGTTCTTGCTTTAATTTAAGTAAACTTTTTTCATTATTGGATGAGATCAACAAGTCATCAACATAAACACCAATGAAGAGAAGATCCGTTTTATCTTGTAATATACGCATGGATCAGGCTGCGATTGTTTGAAGCCTAGACTTTTCAAAGTCTTGTCCAAATGTTCGTTCCAAGCACGACCCCTCTGCTTCAAACCGCTATATAGCTTTGCTATATAGCTTTGCTATATAGCTTTGTTTAACTTCAAGACTTTTCCTTTTTCCTTGTCGTTAATTAATTCTTTCGGCGGTTGTAAATAAATATCGTTCTTGATATTTCCATGTAAATAAGCTGCAGTTACATCCATCTGACACATATATAAATTATATTTCGCTGCCAAGCACATAAGAAACGAATTGATGCGTACCGCACTACTGGAGAATATGTCTCCTGAAAACCGACTCCTTCGACTTGTCTGCATCCTCTAGCCACAAGTCTAGCCTTGTATTGTACCACATTACCTGATAAATCTTTTTTCTTCTTAAAGACCCATTTTGTGTCCAAAGTTTTCTGTCCAACCGGTAAATCAACACACGTCCACGTGTTGTTTGCTACCAACGAATCGCGTTCCTCTTCCATAGCTTTGATCCATTGTATGCTATCTGGCGAAGCTAATGCCTCTTCTACAGTTTCCGGATCATGTATGAAATTTCCTTTGGTAAGATACATCAATCTACTCACTGGTTTTGAAATACGTGTCGATCTTCTTGGTAATTTCAATGGCGTTTCAACTGATTTCTCTGGTTCGATCAACACAGTCCGAGTAATCTGAGTTTGACTCTACGCTGTCGACTTCCTCCACGACCGTACTATCAGAGACCGTACTATCAGACGAGTTATCGTCATCTTTCTCCGTGTTGAGCTCGTTCTCTTCATTGAGCTCGTCCTCTTCATCGAACTGCAAATGAATAGAGTTTGGTTCTTTTATCTTACCTTCTTTATATTCTTCTAGGAAGACAACATCGCGACTTTTCACGATTTTCTTCGTTTGTGGATCCATCAATCTGTATCCTTTGGAGTCTTCGCAGTAGCCTAGGAATAGAAACTCTTCTCCTTTAGGATCAAATTTACGTCTCAGCTCTTTGGGTATATGAGCAATGGCCTTGCAACCGAATATTCTCAGGTGACTTAATTTCTGTTTTTTACCTGTCCATAATTCCTCTGGTATTTTGTACTTTATACTGGAATTCGGTGATCTATTTAATAAATACACAGCCGTCGCCACTGCTTCAGCCCAATACTGTTTAGGGAGTTCCGCTTCAACCAGCATACTTCTGGCCTTCTCAACAATGGTCCTGTTACCGCGTTCTGCCACTCCGTTTTGTTCGGGTGTATACCTGATCGTCAGCTGATGCCGTATACCCGATGTCTTCAGGATCCTTTTCAAGTCTTTATTCACATATTCAAGACCATTATCTGTTCTCAACGTTTTAATCCTGTGACCTGTTTGTCTTTCAGTGAATGTTTTAAATTCTTCAAATGTTTCGCTGACTTCACTTTTCTCTTTCAGAAAATATAAAACACCTTTCGGCTGTAGTCATCTATAAAAGTCAGAAAATAACGTGAGCCTCCAGTCGACGTCGTCTCCATCGACCCACAAACATCTGAATGAATTAACTCGAGTGGTCGGCTGGCGCGCCTTTTACTATTTGGAAATGGCCTTCTTTGAATCTTACCTTTAATGCATGGAATACACTCCGGCGTGCCCTTAATTTCGACGTCTATACCTGTATCTGGATCATTGGCAAGAATCTTGATACTTTCATAGTTTAAGTGTCCAAGGCGTCTATGCCACGTCTCAGCGGTCACCGTCTTTTTCGCGAGATATACTCTATTTTTCGGCATATCGAGTTTGTATATCCCTTGCTCTAGCGACATCGTTGCCAACCTATCTCCATTTTGATCCTCTATATAAGCATCCGTAGGAGTAAAAATCACAGATAACCCCTTGCTTACCATCTCGCTGACCGAAAGTAAGTTTGCCGCACCTCCGGGGACATACATTACATTCTTCGCCGTAACTTCCTGTACACCTGACTTCATTAAAACAGGAATACTGACACTACCTATTGACTCAACGTTAACTGAATCTTTATTTGCCACCAAAAGATTAACGTCTTTACATGAGCGCTTATTCCGCAACTAGGATTCTTGATTAGTTACGTGAGCATTTGAAGTAGGCTGCATTGAACGACGTTACTATGATGTTACTATGATAAACAATATGTCACTTCTTATATAAAAAATATACGGAGTGCCTTTCGTCAATTCCGCTAAAGTTCTTTAAACTGCTTTAATATCGCCTGCCGTTAAATATAAAACCTAACAGGTTATGGGCCCAGGCATTCGCAAAGCAGTGTAACATTAATTGTGCCTGAATCTGTGTGAAATTGTGTAACTCCCGAAACATGTCGAGTGTGCAAGCGATCCCGTCGATCGAGCGACTGAAAGGGCGAGAAAATTATTCCACATGGAGATTCGCGATGACTGCATTCCTGGAGCACGAGAATTTGTGGAAGTGCATCGAGGACACAGAAACTGACGAGCAGAAACTAGCAAAGGCGAAGGCCAAGCTGATCCTGTGCATTGATCCAATCAATTACTCGCATATTCAAAATGCAAATACGGCGAAGGAGGTGTGGGAGAAACTGCAGGCATCGTTTGAAGACTCAAGGCTTACGAGCAAGGTGAGCTTGCTGCGAACGATGGCGACCACACGATTGGAAAAATGCAACTCGGTAGTGACGATCTCGGACTACGTCAACGAGATCGTCACTACGGCACATAAGCTTAACGGATTAGATTTTCCAGTGTCGGACGAATGGATCGGAACGCTGCTGCTGGCCGGTCTACCAGATGAGTATCGTCCCATGATTATGGGAATCGAAAGTTCAGGTATGACAATAACCGCGGATACTGTTAAAACGAAAATTTTGCAAGATGTAAAAGACGCGAAATGTGGCAAAAATACCAGTCATTAGACCGCGTTTTTCGCGAAAAAAAAAAAAAGATTCTTAAATTCGCGTTGCTACATTTGTAATAATCGCGGTCATTTTGCAAATCGGTGTCCGAATAAAGAAAAGAGGAGCGGCAGTAAACCCGACAAGGGCGAAGGTAGCGATAAAGCGAAAACGTTGGTAAACAAAGAAAAGGCGTTTATAACTTTACTTTCGTCAAAGAATATTGTGGATAAATCGTGGTACATAGATTCTTGTGCGTCAGCTCACGTTGTTAGGTTTTATATTTAACGGCAGGCGATGTTATATATATATATATATATATATATATATATATATATATATATATATATATATATATATATATATATATATATATATATATATATATATATATATATATATATATATAAAGCAGTTTAAAGAACTTTAGCGGAATTGACGAAAGGCACTCCGTATATTTTTTATATAAGACAAAAAAGTGACATATTGTTTATCATAGTAACATCATAGTAACGTCGTTCAATGCAGCCTACTTCAAATGCTCACGCGGTGATGCGAGATTTTCGTCCATACTCCTAACATAATCAATTTATCTTTTTTTATATGTATAGATAATGTTGTGAAAGTGCGTCCTACAATTAGAAATATTGAGAACCTGTCAAATCATAAAATAATTTTAGTACCTCATCCTCTGAGTGATAGTGTGACTCATAATCCTGTGACTGACAGTGTTTTGAATGTAAACAATGATGTGGTAGTTATAGAATTAGAGAGTAGCATTCAAGACGATGAACTTCATGCTTTTGTGAAAGACAGCAAGTTAGATCATATGGTTGTAGACGTAAACTGTACAAATGAGCATATTAATAATACTTCAAGCGATTCATTGTTACATGATAGTATTGATACAGATAATGGCGTATCAGATGTATTCTTACTCGCAAACTTAGAAAATTTGACACATGAAAACTTAAACAATGAAAAATCTGAACAAGGTTTGTATAATTAAATTTGAACCTATTTCTGTCTTTATCTTATTTGTTTTCTATTCATAAATTTATTATATTTCAGAAAATTTGCCAGAAACGATACAAAATGTTCATGAAGTGATCAGCGAAGGGTCAAATCACTGTGAAAAGATGATCAATGAGGAAGTAACTACCAGGCCTACGGATGACATGTCCAAAGAAGTCTTGCAAGAAAATGTTCAATATTATTCCAAAATCTTAAGCAAAGAATCAGGACATTGTGAAAATAAAGAAAACAATGAATCTCTTTCAAATTTAGGTTGGTTATTTTGGTTTGATTTTAAGTAAAGTGTAATAAATTTGTATTTATATTTACATATTTTTTAGATAATAACGCTGATCAGAACAAAAGATTTGCTAAAGCTTTTACATTACCTACTGAATACTTGCCCAAGAAAAAGAGAATTAAATTAGAAGCTGGCAAACGTAAATTACCTTCAGTTGGAACCTCCGAAGAATGGTGGAAAGTTCAGATGGAGAAGGAACAGCAGAAAAAAATTAAGCAAGAAAAGAGTGAAAAAAGAAAGTTACTACAAGAACAAAATAAAAAATTAGCAGAAGAGAAGCGAAAGTTACAAGAGGAAATGAAAGCGATTCAAAACAAGATTAAAAATGAAATCTGACAAAAAAAGTTTAATAATTTGATCACAAGTATTATTAAAAGTATTATTACTTAGATTATTTATGATAAATATGCTCATTTGTTAAGTATGTTGTGAGAAATATTTTATTGCAAGTTGTAAACTGTAAATTTTAAAATTTTAAAATAAAAACTAAAAACGCTAATTTATTATATCTATTTATTTAACTTTTAAAGGTTATTATTACTATTATTATTACTATTAAACTATTAAAAATTATTTCGCATGCTAAAAAGTTATTTTGTGATGTTTTTGTGCGAGTTAATCATTTATAACGAGAAATATTTGAGCGTTCCAAAAAGGGGACATCAATTATTATGGAACGGGGGGACAAGCTATAAAAATAGTGTTCCAACAGACGTACAGGTTCTTGCTTTAGTCTTTTATTTATAATAATTCGAATTTTTAATGAATTTTAATTTTCCAAAGTTTAATTTCATCCTTGAACACCAGCCTATCGATCAAAACTCAAAGTATTTATATATGAACTCTTATAATAATGTTAATCAACCAATAATTTATAACCTCTGCAAAAGTGTTCCATAATGGGGACTTTTACCTTAACAAGTAGTTGAAAAATGCCCTACGTAAGATATTTAAGTGTTGTTTGTTTTCTTGCGATGCTTCTCGCAGACACTATATACATTAAAAGAAAAGCGAAAACAATTATTTACATTTTTCGACGGTCGAAAAATTTGCTGTGCGACAGTAGTTTAACTCAAATTAAAGTAAGCAATTCATAATATTATCAATTAATATATAGTTATCAGGTGTGAGAAGCGTCAAATCTTAATTCCGCATTATCTAAAATTTGCAACATGTTAAAGACTGAAAAACGTGGTCGGGGCTATCTGTTCTATTTTTGATGGGGCAATGTGTCCACACTTCAATGACGAATTGTTCTTAAAATAAATGGTGCGTAACTACAAAAGAAAGACTTTCCTTAAGACGGATAAGGTGGACATATCCAATAAAATTATATATAAAGCAATTAAAAGAATAAAAATTGAGCGAGAATCTTTTCGTAAAATCAGCGTTAGACTTTAGAATAAATGTTCGGGCTTTCACTCGCTACTGTAAAAAAGTGACCTACGAGCAACTACTTGATCCTGCGATTCAAGAATCGTCACCAAATTTTTATTTAAAAAATACACGTCAAGTTAAATATATGAGTTTGTCTTAAATTATTTTTTATTTTAAACGCTGCCGAGGATAAAGTAAAGGCCCCAAATAAAAAAAAATAAAGAATTGAGGGGACCAAAGAAACTCATCACATTGATTTTGCGATGGACTCAAAATCAGTTTGACGCCACGGTATATAAAAAAAAGTCAGCTCTACACAGAAAACTTAACAAAAAATCTACACAAAGTGCCTACTACTTCTCTGACTCCAACGACTAGGCATTTTTTTCAATATTACATATATTAATAATAAATAATATTATAAATAAGTATAGAAATTAATATAAATAATGTGTTTTTTATTATGTGGACAGATAGCCCTGCATATGGGGCTATCTGTCTACGCTTGACTTGTCCACTTAAAAAATTCGCCTCTTTAAAATGTTAAAAGATCAACGATTCTAATTATGTTTTTTTTAAATAGCAAGGTTGAAAGGTTACACCATTAAAATTTTAGCCAAATATCTTTATTAGTTTCTTAGCAAACTTGAAAAAAGCGTAAAGTGTGGACACATAGCTCCGGTCTCCTCTACGATACGAGATGTAAAATTCAGGCTCTGAATACAGATGTAAATGGGTGCTTTCCTATTATTGACACAAGTCGACACAAACGTCGTTCTATCTTTCTTTGCATTCAATCAGTAACAAAGATATAGAACAACACTTGTGTCAACTTGTGTCAGTAAATGGAAAGCATCTGATGTGTCGCAAATAAGCATGTACCAGAAAACACATACAGACTATATATATATTTACATGGCGGCTTAAGGCCATTGCACGTAACAATGTTTTAGTTGTAATCGTAAGGCCGTAAGAAAATAGACCAACCATAGTCGATTATTCTTCTCGCGCTTGAAGAATAATCAAGTGTGATTGGTCTATTTTCTTACGGCCTTATGATTAAAACTAAATCTTTGTTACGTGCAATGGCCTTTATAATCCGGTTTAATTACTATCGTATACTATCCGATTGAAAATTTTTCTTTTTTGATCATAATAATCATTTAGATATGAGCCTTTTTTGATACTTAAACTATAACTTTTTTAGTATATAAATATTAAAAATTGATTTAAATGTGTAGAATATCAAAATAGGTTCATATTTAAATGATCGTTATAATCAAAAGAAGACAAATTTTGGATCAGATATATAGGGGTGACCGGAGCAAACTTGACACAATTTTTTCAGAAGCAATTTTCAACAATTAATTAAAATTTTCAAGCGAATTTAATAATACACATTTAAAGAGTGTTCCTTCTAGTTACAAAATTGCTTAACCCTTTCGGTACGGAAAGTGACTATAGTCACTGCCCACATGCTGCTCACTGCGGCCGAGCAGTGACTATAGTCACTGTCCACATGCTGCTCATTGCGGCCGAGCAACTTGAAATATTAACTTGAAATGCTTCTGTTGATAAATTTTTTTAAAATTGTTTTTGTTATTGAGTTTTATTACGTATAATAATTGAAGACGTCGAGTGCCTAGCTCTCTCGGTCGAATCGCGTATATCGACGCTTCGGCCACTGGAGGGCCGTTCGCGTTCCGGTCGCTCCGTACCAAAAGGGTTAAGGAAGTTTTACTGCATGTCGCTGGTTTTGTCCCCAGTAAAGGAAAAGTGATCCGAAGACAAATTTTCAAATTAAAAAATGCTGGGGCAAACTCGGCACTTTGCCTGATCGGTACAATTTAATTTGGAACTTATTTTTTTATTGTGTGAAAATAAAAATACATTGTTTATCGTGTATTTAGAAAGTGCAAAAATTCAGAATAAAGTAAAACAATTATGAGAAATAATGAGAAAAAAATTGTTGAATTTTCACAATTATTTTCATCTAAACGCGTGTCTGAAAAACAATTAATGCCGATAAACTCACGATCGGATGTACGCACACATTTGTCATAGAGCCATACGGCTGCATGGCTAACATCGTTTGTTATTGGGAATCGACGAAACGGCATGGTGTCAACTTTGCCCCGAACGTCGTTTTTCACTTTTGTCACTCCAAAAACATAAAAATTTTGAAAATATGAGAAAACGAATTTCCCATCAAAATCACTTACCGCCCGGAAAAAAATGTTTATATACAATTTTATCTAATTATATCATATTATATATAATCATGTATAATAAGATCTATTTATGTATTTATTTACATGCAATTATATCAAAATATTTATAACTCTATATCAAATTATGCAACATTATATTACAATTCTTTTCTGAGTAAATAATTATATTTAATTATATCAAGATATGTATAACTCCACATCGAATTATACAATATTATATTAAAACTCTTTTTTGAGTAAATAATTATATGTAATTATATCCAAATATTTATAACTCCATATCAAATTATGTAAAGTTATGTTAAAAGTCTTTTTCAAGTAAATAATTATATGTAATTATATCAAAAATATTTATAACTCTATATCAAATTATGCAAAGTTATATTAGAATTTTTTTTCGAGTTGAGATACATCAAATTATGTACAACTACTTATATATAATTGCATCAAATTAGATATAATTATATATATATTTTTTTTAATGTTTGATTGAAATAAGAAATAATAAATTTGCGTAAAAATACCATTTTTCTAGTATAGAATAATGTAATTTTATTTTTATATGTATGCGTACACATATATTTTATTGTTTACATAATAGAATTTTTTAAATTTGGTGTGGTACAAATGTAAAAAAGATTATATATAATTATATATAATTATATATAATCATATATAAACTTTAAATTTGGATTATCCAATAGATGGCATTCGATAGGATTTGTTTCTCGTATTTAAAATTTGATGAACAGTAGTATAAAAACGGTATCAAGAGAGACGGCACTGTCTCAAGCAGTGCCAAGTTATAATATATGGAATAAATTATTTCACTTTTGATTCTACATATTTACCATAAAAATGGACCCATTAAAGATTTGATCTAATTGTATCCAAAAATATATAATTATATCTAATCATTTATATATATATATGAAGTATGCATAGTTTGATCTAATTACATATAATCATATACAATTTTATCTATTTATATATAATTAGATCAGGTCAAAATCCATGTATAGTTATATCTACAAAGTTATATATAATTAGATAAAATTGTATATAAACATTTTTTCCCGGGCGGTAGATTCGCAAGAGTAAAACTCGATGAAAGAGAAGACATTTTCGAGATAAGAAAAATTATTTTTTATCATCGAAATATATTGCACTAAAAATTACACCATAACTCTGAATGTCACCAAATTCCGTTGACAACACTGGCACATAAAGGCACATTTACAGTAGGAAAAGCTGGAGATTCTTTAGGGACTCTCTGGAGAATCTCTAGGAAAGGCAAGTTTCTACGATAAAGTCAAAAAGCCTAGTGTCAAGTTTGCCCCGGTGTCGAGTTGCCCCGGTCTCCTCTACAGTAGTTATTAAACTGGATTATAAGCAGCCGTGTAAACATAGTCATAGTCTCTGAATCTAATATGGAAGTTTTAAGTTAGAATAATATATAGAACAACAAGACAAAATTCTTTTTACAGGAGCAGCACAGTTTCTCCTTTTAGTGTAGCACAATTGGCACCTACTCAGCGTTATGCCACATACTATAATATGAATCATTCCAAGCGTGGTATAGCTCTTATCTTCAATCATGAATTTTTCACTGTCCCACATCTTAAACCTCGGTGCGGTACAAATGTCGATTGTGAAAATTTGACCCTTGCCTTGAAAAATCTTGGTTTTGAAGTAAACGACTTTCACAATTTGACTCACAAAGATGTAGTAAAACAATTGGAAAGAGGTAAGATGCACTTCAACGTTTAACTCGCACATTCAACATTTCTTTAATAGGCCAGTCAAATTAGACAAAAAAAAGGCTTTGCTCTCAAGTGATGCGAACTTTTTTATTCCTTTTTAGGCGTGTTGGGGGTGTTTAAAAAAGCTTATTTCTGAGTTGTCGTATCATTTGACCCAGTGCTTTTTGAGGGGGGGAGGGGAACCTAAATTTTCGCGGTTTTTTGCATTTATCTCGTTTCGATTAATAGATAGCACTTTTTCGCTCCTGAGAAAGTTGTAGGGCTTGAAAAAACGAAGAAAATGAGCGGTAACTCGTTCCGATTCGTCAAAAATTCACTTTTCGATTGCATTTATCAGAAAAGAAACAGAAGCGAAAAACGCGCCGAGTTCCGAACGCTCGGCTCGACACGCGCGACTTCCGGAGGCTCCCCTGGGCTCAATTTTTGACGCATAGGAACGAGTCACCGCTCATTTTCTTCGTTTTTTCAAGCCCTACAACTTTCTCAGGAGCGAAAAAGTGCTATCTATTAATCGAAACGAGATAAATGCAAAAAACCGCAAAAATTTAGGTTCCCCCTCCCCCCCTCAAAAAGCACTGGGTCAAATAATACGACAACTCAGAAATAAGCTTTTTTAAACACCCCCACACGCCTAAAAAGGAATAAAAAAGTTCGCATCACTTGAGACCTCAATGTCTAATTTGACTGGCCTATAAGAAACTTTTTATTTAAGAGACATTTGTTAAAAAGTATAAAGAGAATGTCTGATGTTTTATAGATGAAATATCATGTAAGATATAACTGAAATATGTGATAACAAGCAGATTATTACTTTCACAGCTGCGGAAATGGATCATTCTGAACATGATTGCTTGGTGATAGCTGTGTTAAGTCACGGTGAACTTGGATTGCTCTATGCTCATGATACTGCGTATAAAGCGGATTCTCTATGGCATTACTTTACTGCCGATAAATGCCAGAGTCTTGCTGGCAAACCTAAGCTATTCTTTATACAAGCTTGCCAGGGTGATAAACTGGATCCAGGTATTAATCTCAAAGAGCGTACTGAAACGGATGGGCTTGTCTCAACATTCCGCATCCCTACTCAAGCGGACTTTCTTATTGCCTACTCAACCATTCCAGGTATTGTCATTTGCGCTATCTGAACATAACCCTCCATTGCCCTCGTTCAGCAAACGAGCGTCAGTACTCTCGTGTTAGCGCCATGTTGCGCTATATAGTATGTTTGTCACTGTATTAGGGATGTAGTTCCGAATGACCCCTGCTCCTGATTGACCTAAAGTTTTACACATAAGTTGTTTTTGATGTGAAGAATAAAATCCACGTGGTCCCAACTTCGAAAAATAAAAACAAAATTTTTTATAATAACATTTATCTCTCAATTATTGAGTTGGAGATCTGTGTTTTTGCATCAGTTCATGAATTTAGTTGGCTACATATTATATAAGATGACTCATAAGTTATTTTTAAAGTTTAGCCACAATTTCGATTTTTTTTAAATAATGTCAAATGGTTCATTGTGTACAGGGGTGTGTACACAATAAACCTAGACATTTTTAACAATAATAAACCACATGTTTTATACTGTGAATTGTTAGTGTTATTTTAGTTTTACTATGTTTTAAAATGTTTATTTAAGGAAGAGATAATAGAGATTATAAGACATGAATAATGTAAGGTTAGGATAATATTATGACTTTAAATTAAAGCTAATTATATAGAATAATAAATTTCTTTCGCCAGTATATAAAATAAAAATTAAAGCAATTTAAATTGACCGTGACTGGCAATATATAACGTCTTTCCGATATGAACATATATAAAAGCTGTGAGCCAACTTGGTTTATCGGATTCACACAGCACTTTTTTCGGATCAAACATTGAGACATTATTAATTTCGACAAAGGGTTTTGGTCCGTTGATGTAATTTCTAAGTTAAATAGTTTAAATTTTCATTGCGAAAAAATATTACCTCAGCCAGGGTTTGAACCCAGGGCACGACACCCGCATGGTATACGGGAGGTTAGGTTCCAGGTTCAAACCTTGGCTGGGGTAATATTTTTTCGCAATAAAAATTTAAACTATTTAACTTAGAAATTACATCAACGGACCAAAACCCTTGGTCGAAATTAATAATGTCTCGATGTGATCCGAAAAAGTGCTGTGTGAATCCGACAAACCAAGTTGGCTCACGGTTTTTCTATGTTCATATCGGAAAAGACGTTATATATTGCCAGTCAGGTCGATTTAAATTACTTTAATTGTATATTCTATATACTGGCGTACAAAATTTATTATTTTAATTATATATGTTATGTTTTTATTATTTAAAACTTACAATCAAAATTATTACTTTTAGTCAGACTTTTTCTCACTTAGATTATTATTCATTGTAGCAACTAATCAATTTAATAATAAGATTTATAACACAGATAACTATAGTAAAAAAACAAAATGGTTCATTGTAGACCATATAACATTTTTTACGATAATCTTCAAAAAATACAGTAAAATAATGCAATAGAATAAAGTTGCTTACAGAATTATAAAGCCAAATATACACACAAAATTATAGAGCAATAAAAAAATGATAGGTATAACAACAAAAACATAAAAAATATGTAAAATTTACGAAAAAAAAAACTTAGTTTGTTACCCAAAAATCACAAAATGTGGCCTTAAACTGCCGTTCTTCGCGCGATTTATCGACCGATTGGGGAGCCAAAAAGGGGTTCAAATGTCGTTGCATGACAACAAGCACAATCTGGCAACATTACATTTATGAAATATCGCAATGGTTCATAGTGTACTACTGGTTCATTGTTGGACTACCTACCCCAGATAGCCAAGTTGCCCGCAGGTTGCTGTCAATTTGCTTAACACTGCTCTGCTAAGTTGCCTTCAATAATAAGGAAAACGGCTTCCAATTTTACCTATTGGATTGCCGACTTTTAATGCCACCAAAACGGTTGCCAACAGATTGTGGCAACTTTTATGGCACTAAGTATACTACGAGCTTTCCGCTTGTTTGCGTAAAGTAATCGTTGTCTGCATAATGCTTTTAAGTTGCTCTAAACGAAATTACTGTTGTCCGGTGACAGCAATATGATGACAACTGAAGAGAAACTTATGCCAAACACTATTTCCTTTTTATGCTAAGGAATGCTTGGCTATCTGGGACCCTATATGTTACTGTAAAAGTGATAAATTCAATAATTATATGTAATTACCGGTTATCATGCATAATTTTTAACATACGGTGGTAAATGTGATAAATTATAGAAAATTTATTAATTTTACCACTAATTGTAACCAAAACTTTTTGGTAAAAGTAATAAATCTTTCATTATAATTTTGTTGTAGATGGAAAAGTGAGAATCTATTGTATTCACGCATATACTTTTTCATCCACACAACAATTAAGTTGGGTTAGATCAGTTTTTTTGGAAGTAGAGCCCTACCCCGCAGAGGGGCGGAACCTACTGCTTTCATGCATACACTTTCCACGCGAAACAAGGTGCATGGGTTTACAACTTTTCACGCGTGGAAAGTTCACGCATGTACTTTGCAAGGTACACTATATGTCTAAATTAACGGTAGTGGAGCTCCCCGCAAGAGGGCGGAACCTACTGCCTTCATGCATACACTTTCCGCGCAAAACAAGATGCCACATGGGTTTACAACTTTTCACGCGTGCTATATATTATATATTATATATAATACTACAGTCAAGCTAACTCGAACCTCGCTAACTCGAACCTCAACTCGAAAACCTTTGTAATTTGAATTTTTTATTCCCTTGTAAAACCCTCTATAAATCGAAAAAAACCTCCTCTGTAACTCGAAGTAAACCTCTGTAAGTCGAAGAAAAATAGGAGATTAACTTGACGTATTTTTCCAGCATCAAGAGACACGGTAGTGTCTCGCGCCAAGTACACGCGAAGCGATACCGCACCGTGACTTTTTTACGCGAACGCACAAGTTGCGAGTACTCGAGATTTCGAGATCTGAATAACGAGTAAACGGATCAAGTTCTAAGTAGGCTTGATCGACAGCTTGGGGTCGATTTATATAATAAAAATGTTTTTCTCTACGTCCCCTACGAGCGGAGATATTACGACGCAAAGTCTGAAATGTTAAATTTTACCATTACAATACGTCGCCGTCGTCGCCGTACGGTTGCTTTTGCATCAATGGCGTTTTTGAGATACTTTGAATGTTTAAAAAGAGACAGCATATACGTATATATGTGTGCGTCGTGTGCGCTCAGTGCAGACTGCGTTTAGCGCGTTCAGCGCGCTGTTAGTCAGTTACTTATAACTAGAATTATATATATCGTGTAACACCGTGATCTCTCATCATTAAATACGATCGTTTAATTCCGAATTTCGGTCGCGTCACACAAGGATCAAAATATCACGAAATTGGAATGGCCGGGCGTCTCAAGAGACGAAATATATATGTTTATTAACTTTAGCAAAACAGCCAGAAAGTGGACTTGGTTTACAATAAATCCTTATTCACTCATATCTGCACACCATCCTTGCACATACAGATATCCTAATAACTTATTATAAATTATAAAATTGTAAATATTTGATTTAATTTGATTAATTTAACCTATTTAACAATTCAATTTTTTTATTACTCGACTACCTGGCTAAAACTATACATAAGCGCACAACGTTTCGGCTCACGGTTAGAGCCCTTATCAAGTGCCGTCTGAAATATATAAACATCGCGATAACACAATAAGTAAATACAAATTAGAAATAGTCATAAAAAGAGAGCATTACCTAATCGTCAATAAGACTCGTCATAAGTTAATCAAGACCTCCTTGCGTTCGTGGGAATGTCCCAGCATTGTCACAGAGCACAAACTACGGGAAATCACTCATATAAAACCACTACACAGAGAGAGAAATGCGACGATCAATTCTTACGTGTCTTAGATATTAAAATTCCACAACCAAGCATCTTAAGTTGAGACTCTCCGATGTGCGGTGTTATGCGAGTGGAAGTACTCAGGAGACTGAACGCTGACAATGGAAAAGAATCAAGGAGTCAAAAGGTTGCCAAGAGAACTAACAAAAATAAACAATTAAACTGACGAGATGACACCGTCGTATACAGCGTTTAGATTATCTGTGTCTCTCTGAAGATTAATAATGTTGTTGTGTTTCTTTATAAAAAACATTTCAGCTATTTCTCTCTTTCTTGTATTACACTCCTTGTGTAAAATCTTAGGCTCTGACCACTTAAAATTATGGTTGTTGTGTAATCTATGTTTGCTCACAACAGAGTGATTGCTGCAATGTTTCTTGATATCATTACAATGCTCCTTGATTCTAGTCTCGAGATGTCTTTTAGTTAGCCCTATATAAGAAGCCTCACAGTTTCCACAATCAATCTGATAGACAATATTGATTTCTTTATTTGTTGTCAATCTATCCTTACCCCTTTTGATAACTGTGTTGAGCTTCTTCGGTATCGCGTATAATACTTCTAGTCCGACATTTTTTAAGGTACGACATATGCCCTCACTTAAGCCCCTGATGTACGGGATCGCTATATGATTGCGCGTGTCAAAGGAAACATCTAGACAACCATCGCCATTCCCTTTCCTGTTCTTCAATTGCAATAATCTATTATGTATATATTTATTCACTAACTTGATCGAAAAGCAATTATTTATAAGAATGTCTTTAACAATTTTGACATTTGCATGATGGAACCGATCATCAGATAACAAAACTGCACGGTCGACCAAGTTAGTGATGGTATTAATTTTGTATTTATGTGGATGATTGGAGAAGTAATTTATATATCGTCCCGAAAAGGTCGGTTTTCTGTACCAGTTCGTAATTAGCCTCTCACCATCTCTTATGACTAATGTATCAAGAAACGGTATCGAGTTATCCACCTCGGTTTCAAAGGTGAACTGTAAACGAGGGTGGTAGTTGTTAAAGACGTTAAGAATCGCATTGACCGCATTCTTCGGCACTATGGCAAAAATATCGTCTACATACCGAAGGAAAACCCGAATCTCAAAATCCAGAAGGCTAATACAGTGTGTCTCCAAATCATCCATAACTATGTCAGCTAAGATCGGTGAGAGAGGAGATCCCATGGGGCTACCAAATATCTGTTCATAAAAGGGAGGAGTATTGTGAATGCTAACATCGGTATCGAGGAGATCCTCATATCGTTTGATGTCACGGCTTTATTCACTAACATCCCGAAGGAGTTGGTATGCGAGGGGATGAGGAAGCGGTGGCACCACATTTCTCAAAATACCAAACTTAATTTGACACAGTTTCTCCACGCTATCGAGTTAATTTTGCAATCCACCAGTTTCGGTTTTGATGGTCAATTTTATGAATAGATATTTGGTAGCCCCATGGGATCTCCTCTCTCACCGATCTTAGCTGACATAGTTATGGATGATTTGGAGACACACTGTATTAGCCTTCTGGATTTTGAGATTCGGGTTTTCCTTCGGTATGTAGACGATATTTTTGCCATAGTGCCGAAGAATGCGGTCAATGCGATTCTTAACGTCTTTAACAACTACCACCCTCGTTTACAGTTCACCTTTGAAACCGAGGTGGATAACTCGATACCGTTTCTTGATACATTAGTCATAAAAGATGGTGAGAGGCTAATTACGAACTGGTACAAAAAACCGACCTTTTCGGGACGATATATAAATTACTTCTCCATCATCCACATAAATACAAAATTAATACCATCACTAACTTAGTCGACCGTGCAGTTTTGTTATCTGATGATCGGTTCCACCATGCAAATGTCAAAATTGTTAAAGACATTCTTATAAATAATTGCTTTCCGATCAAGTTAGTGAATAAATATATACATAATAGATTATTGCAATTGAAGAACAGGAAAGGGAGTGGCGATGGTTGTCTAGATGTTTCCTTTGGCGCAATCATATAGCGATCCCGTACATCAGGGGCTTAAGTGAGGGCATATGTCGTACCTTAAAAAATGTCGGACTAGAAGTATTATACGCGATACCGAAGAAGCTCAACACAGTTATCAAAAGGGGTATGGATAGATTGACAACAAATAAAGAAATCAATATTGTCTATCAGATTGATTGTGGAAACTGTGAGGCTTCTTATATAGGGCTAACTAAAAGACATTGTTAATATCGATTTTGTGGAATAAATAAACAGCTTCGTGTGAACAGTATAAAGTTATTTTTACTTGGAAAAAGAGTACACACACATATCGTGAGAGGTAACGCAAGAGAGCGAGGCGCGTAGGAGTGTTGCCAACCATGTAAAGCTAAGATCATAAACTATATAAAGACATAGAATTGCGTATCAACATACCCCCACAATTCTATAATCAGGCTTAACTAATCTGATTTTACATTTTCGACGTGCATATTATCTCTAAATTTAATAAACTTTGGAACTGATAATGCTTTTGTAAATATGTCCGCAATTTGCTCATCTGTTGGTATGTAACTTAGACTTATTAACTTATCATTAACTAAATCCCTGACAAAATGATGTTTTACATCGATGTGTTTACTACGTTTACATTCATAAGTATGAGCCATCTTTATACATGAGATATTATCTTCATAAATTTGTATTGGTCGAGTATTAATCCCTAAGATGTCTGACAGCAACTGTTCTAAAAAAATACATTCAGTTACACACGAAGATAATGCAACGTATTCAGCTTCACTACTCGATAAAGCTACAACAGATTGTTTCTTAGAATTCCAATATACCACGTTATCATTTATTTTTAAGATCCGCTAGTGCTTTTTCTGTCATTCACATCGCTCGCATAGTCTGAATCCACATATGCACTTACATTTATTTTACCGTTATGTTGTTTATCTCCATTTTTATAATAAACTAAACCTAAATTTTCAGTGCTCTTTAAATATCTAAGTACATTTTTCAGCTGATTCCAGTGATTCTGATTATAACAATTCTGAAACCTACTAAAGTAACAGACCGCATAACACAAATCAGGCCTAGTGCCTAACATTATGTACATCAAACTACCAATCAACTCTTTATACGGTATTTTAGGAAGAGATTCGACTTCACCTTTCTTAAGATCTAGTTTTGGTTGTACTGGTATTCTGGAATGTTTGCAATCAGTCATATTGAAACAATTTAATATCTTTTGAATAAGCCTATTTTGTGAAATACTGATTTTGTTTTCATTCTTCTCTATCTCTAAACCTAAAAACACTAATATCTTTTATTACTTAAATCTCGTATTTCAACTTTTGACATAAGTTCTTTCTTAATAAATTCTACCTCATCTTCAGAATCAGATACTATAATTATATCATCTATCCAAATTAGTAAGTATACATGCGTCGTGTAATATAAACAAGGATCAACTTTAGATCTAGTAAAACCCAAGTTTAACAAATGATCATTGATACAACTGTTCCAACACTTGGGACTCTGTCTAAGACCATACAACGCCTTTAATAATTTACATACTTGTCCAGCCACTGAAGTTTCCAGACCATCCGGTGGATACATGAATACCTCTTCATTTAGCTCACTTTTAAGGAAGGCAGATTTCACATCCAACTGATGAATGCTCAAATTCTTTTCAACTGCTAAAGCCAATATTACTCTCAGTGTCATCATTCGAGCGACTGGTGCATATACTTCTTCTTCTAAAGTCTGTTGTTGATATCCTCTTGCTACAAGTCTTGCCTTTTTCTTGATCTCACCCTTGTCATCTATTTTCTCAGTAAATACCCATCTCGAGCTGATAACATTAGTATTAGGAGGTTGAGGCACCATCTTCCATGTTTTATTTTCTTCAAGTAATTTTAATTCTTCGTTTATAGCTTCTTTCCATCCATCATTACTCTTTAATGCTTCTTCATAATTCCTTGGGATCTCAGATGGTAAATGTCCTGTAGATAAGGCAGCTATCAGATTTACATCAAAATCTTCTAAATATTTAGGAGGTCTTGTTATTCTCTTGCTTCTTCGTAGTGATGATTCTGGCTGTACATCTACAGCATCTTCGTATAAACTATCCTGAGATTCTTCAGTGTCGTCAGTTTCTGTTACTTCTTCGCTTCGTTCTTCGTTTTCAATATCATTCGATGCAATCTCTATTACATTTCTTTTAGTCTTCTCTTGATGAGTTATATTCTTGCTTTCATCAAATATAACCGAACGTGATGTGATTACTGTCTTCTTATCAGGATCCCAAAGACGATATCCATTATTACAATATCCTAACAGATACATTTTCTTTGAATGTGGATCAAGTTTCCCGTTTCTCTCTTCTTTTGGTATATGAGCATACGACAAGCATCCAAACACATGAATCTTCTTTAAGTTGGGTTTACAGTTATACCATATTTCAGCTGGAGTACAACCTTTAGGAAGAGTTGAAGTCTCGGTTCGATTGTTTAAATACACTGCTGTTAGAGCTGCATCTCCCCAAAAGTCCTTATTGAAGTTAGAGTCATAAATTAAACATCGAGCTTTATCCAATATAGTTCGGTTGTATCGCTCTGCTACTCCATTCTGTTCTGGGTTTCGAGCTACAGTATATTGTATGGCAATTCCTTTCGACCTACAAAAATTTTTGAATTCAGTAGAGGTATACTCATCCCCGTTATCACATCTCAGATTTTGAATTTTTTTACTAAACTGTGCTTCCACCATGTTAACATATTCTCGAAATTTTTCTATAATCTCACTTTTATTTTTTATTAAATAAATTACTCCAAAATGACTAAAGTGATCTATAAAGCTTACAAAATATTCCATACCATCTCTTGTGGGAGGTTTTACTTTTCCACGTACATCTGATGACACTATTTGAAGCACTCTACTTGCTTTTCTGTCCTCTGGGATTGATTTCAAAAATGGTGCTCGAGTTTGCTTACCTTCCAGACATATTTCACATATTCCGTCAACTGGATATCTTGAAGAATGTCCCATTCTTCTATGTTGTAGTATCATTTGTTTCTTCTCATCACTAGCTCCTATACTCGCGACTTCCTTTCCATATTCCAGCTTTACTTGATACAAATTTCCTTTTATAGTCCCTTTCATAATGCTTGTGTTGTTCTTCTCAATATTGACTTCTCCTTTTTCAAATATCACTTTAAATCCTTTTTCTTCTATTTTCTTTACTGACAATAAGTTATAAGCAAGTTTTTCACATTCCAAAACGTCCGTCAATGTTACATTCTTTCCTTCTACCGTTTGCAGTAATAGATCTCCTTGCCGCTTAGCAATTACTACCTCGTGTTCCTTAGCTACTTTCACCTCGTGGTTAACACTTCTGACATTTCGTAAGTTTTTTCCTACATCACTGTTTACCAAGTGGACAGTTGCACCACTGTCTATTATAAATATCACTTCGGAATTATTGGAGAATAATCCAGTGTAACCTCCATCATTAATGTCACCGTCACCATTCTTTTTTACTTCTGTTATAAAGGTTATGTTATCCTCTTCCTCTTTTTCTTCCTTTTCTGCAACATTGGCCTGACCCTTCAACTTACGTGGACAATCCATCTTCTTATGTCCTTTGGCACCGCAGTTAAAACAGTTCCCGTAGAAAATATAACCTTTATCCAGTTGCTCTCTATTTCCTCTGAAATTATCACTCCGATTGAACTGTCTTTTTGATCTTTGTCCAAGAAAAGCATGCTGTGATACTGTACTTTCCTTTTGACTCTCAGTTTTCTTTTGTCTGTCTTCTTCCATTAATAATTTGTTCTTCACCAAATCAAGAGTTACGTTAGTTTCTTCCTGGCAGAATAACACATCAAGAGCTGTTACCACCGTTTGGTAGGTCTCTGGCATTGCAGCCAGAAGTTGCGAAATCTCTTCTGTTTTTTCTATTTTTCCTCCTGCATTCTTGAGCTCCTGTACTGTCTTCTCAAACTCTACTAGAAATTCATTTAGCTGAGACTGACCTGTAAATTTAGTGTTCTCAGTTTTCTCTGCAGCTGTATCTGTGTTGCTATACCTGTCTTCTGATATGTGGCTCACAGCGTTCTAATCATTTCTTTAGCGGATGGTTTTTCTTTCACCATCTCCAGCACATTGTCTGCTAAACACTGTACTACTATATTACGTGCTTTTATATCATTCTTCTTAAAAGTTGCCAATTCAGCTTCCTGAGGCGGCGGATCTTGCGTCAAAACATGTAAACAATCACTTTGTTCCAAAATGAGCTTGACTCGATACTCCCAGTTTGAGTAACCCGTTCCATCAAAAGGTTTCACATTCTGAAATTGCTGTGATGTCGACGCCATGGTTCTTCCCGCCTGTTCTTCACTGTTCTAACCTAACGTTCCAGAATCTTCCAGATCGTTTATAAATCCCTCTTTTCCGACTGACAAATACTAATACTGCTTATGGTCCTGGGCCCATAACCTGTTAATATCGATTTTGTGGAATAAATAAACAGCTTCGTGTGAACAGTATAAAGTTATTTTTACTTGGAAAAAGAGTACACACACATATCGTGAGAGGTAACGCAAGAGAGCGAGGCGCGTAGGAGTGTTGCCAACCATGTAAAGCTAAGATCATAAACTATATAAAGACATAGAATTGCGTATCAACAGACATCTCGAGACTAGAATCAAGGAGCATTGTAATGATATCAAGAAACATTGCAGCAATCACTCTGTTGTGAGCAAACATAGATTACACAACACCATAATTTTAAGTGGTCAGAGCCTAAGATTTTACACAGGAGTGTAATACAAGAAAGAGAGAGATAGCTGAAATGTTTTTATAAAGAAACACAACAACATTATTAATCTTCAGAGAGACACAGATAATCTAAACGCTGTATAAGACGGTGTCATCTCGTCAGTTTAATTGTTTATTTTTGTTAGTTCTCTTGGCAACCTTTTGACTCCTTGATTCTTTTTCATTGTCAGCGTTCTCCTGCATCGCAGTCTCCTGAGTACTTCCACTCGCATAACACTGCACATCGGAGAGTCTCAACTTAAGATGCTTGGTTGTGGAATTTTAATATCTAAGATACGTAAGAATTGATCGTCGCATTTCTCTCTCTGTGTAGTGGTTTTATATGAGTGATTTCCCGTAGTTTGTGCTCTGTGGCAATGCTGGGACATTCCCACGAACGCAAGGAGGTCTTGATTAACTTATGACGA
>JASTWK010000877.1:0-69284 GCA_030770225.1 Temnothorax unifasciatus
TGCAAAAACAAAGGTAATCGAGGTAAAGAAGGGAAATACTGAGAAGGAAAAGAGATGGTAATATTGATATTGAAAGGTGAGGAGCAAAAGTGGGAGGTGATGAAGAAAAAGAAAAGTTTAAAGGGTGAAAGGAAAGAATCACGGAGATCTGACTATAGGAGGAAAGAAAGGTGGGGAGATTGGGGGAAATAGCGATGAAAGAGGAAAGGGAGGGAAGGAGGGTTTGGATTATCAAAAAAGATAAGGATAGAGAATATATGGTGGATGTGGTATGAGGAGGAAGGAGTATTAAAGGATGAAAAGAAATATAAGAAGAGAGAGGAAGTTAGAAGAGGAAGGGGGATGGGAGTGGTTGAAGAGGAGAGAAAGAGGAAACTCGGGGGAAGGAGGGACAAAGATGTAGAGGAGGAAGTAAGGGGTAAAAGAACGGAAGTAATAGGGGTTGGGGAGGGAAGGATAAAAACGGATTGAAGGGGTATTTGTTTTTTGGAATGTGGCAGGACCAGAAAAGGGAAAGCGATAGGAGGAATGTTAATAGGGATAAGAAAAGGCTCAAAGGAGAAGGGAACGGAAATAGAAATGGAAAGGGAGGGTCTGGTGGTAAGGAGGGTAAGAATAGGAGAGGAGAGTTGGAGAATAGTAGGAGTGTATGCAAAGAAGGAGGAGACTCTGCAGGAACTAGGACAGATAAATGGAAAGGAAAGAAAGAGGAATGTACACGGTAATTGAGGAAAATTTTAACGTTAGGCAAGGGAAGGGAAGGAAGGGGATTGAAGAGAAGAGCAAGAAAAAGGGAGGAGAGGATGGAGGAAAGAAAAAAATCTAAGGATAAAAGATAGATAGAGGGGGGGCTGCTGGTTAATTGTATTGAGAAGAGAGGTTGGGAAATATTTAATGGGAACATGCCCACTGTTATTGACTATATAATTGGGAAGGGAGAAGTAGGGAGAGGGTAGTGGGCTTGACGGTGGAGGATATAATGGATTCGGATCACCCATTAGAAGTGGTGCTGAACAGAGAGGGGGAAGGAAAAGACGGAGAGGTTGAAAAAAAAAAGCAGGGGAGTTGGTATGAAGAAGAAGGCAATGCATTCAGAGAAAGCATAGGAGAAGTAGAGGAGACCGGAGAAGAGTTAACAAGGAATGGGAGAAAATGGAGTTAAGAATAGTAAAGGCGATAAAAAAAAGCAGAAGAAGGGTCGAAGAAAAGTAGGAGAAAGAAGGTTGGGTGTTGGGATGGAGAATGCGAAGAATTGAAGAAAAAGGCAAGAAGAGAACTTAGGAAGGGAGAAAGGGAAAAAATGACAGAAAAACAAAAGGAAAGAAAAAAAATTTAAAGAGTTGTGTAAGAGGAAGAAAGAGGAAGAGAATAGGAGGTGGGAGAGAAAGGCAGAGAAGGGAGTCGTAGTCTTGCGCAATACCCCTTTCCATGGTCACTAAGAAGTCCCCGCAATTTAAGGTGTTTTTCTTTTGTTTTCGGGGGTGGGAAATTCAATTCTACTGGCGTTTTTTACCTAGCTCCGCTTAGTTATTTGTTAATAACAATTTTATATTAAAAAATCCATTTTTAGAAGAGACAATGCGAGTTACAAAACAATGTGTTCAACAAAAGTTTTCCCTCTCTTCCTAACGAAGAAGTACGTTTTTGAATTTTTCAAATTCGACGGGTAGTTTCGGAGATACGAGCAACAAAGCAACAGGCGGAATAACAATTTTATGTTGAAAAATCAATTTTTAGAGAAGAGACAATGCGAGTAATTCTTCTAAAAATAAATTTTTCAACATAAAATTGTTATTAACAAATAACTGCGCAAAGCTACGTGAAAAAAAAACGATAGAATTGAGTTCCCCACCATCGAAAACATAAAAAAACACCCTTAAATTGTGGGGACGTCTTAGTGACCACGGAGAGGGGGTATTGCGCAAAGACTATTGAAGGTATAGATAGTTAACAGAGAGAAAAAAAAGAAAAAGGATAGAGGAAGGAATAGGGGAAGAGGAGTGGAAAGAGCATTTTATGAGGTTGTTGGGAAAAATAGAGGAGAGGGTGGTAAGAAAGAAGGAAGTGAGAGAAAGTGAAAAGAGGGAGCAAGAGGGGGAGATAAGTTTAGAAGAAATGAGAAGGATAATAAGGAAGTTGAAAGATGGTAAGGCAATGAGGTTGGATGGAATTCCAAACGAGGTGTGGAAGCACGGTGGGAAGAAATTAGAGAGTTGAGAGGTTCATCAACAGGGTGTAAAGGGGAGGAGGTTGGCCGGAGAAATGGAAGGTGGGAATAATCGCGCCAATCTTAAAAAAAGGGAAGGGCAAAAGGCGGAGGAGTATAGGGATGTGACGATAATGTCGTTGCTTTATAAGGTGTACACTGCAATTCTGGCAGAGAGGTTGAGGGAAGAGCTGGAGACGAAGAGGATAATACCACAGAACCAAACAGGGTTTAGGAGGGGAATGGGGACTATAGATAACATCTATGTATTGAACTTTTTGGTGAATAGGAGCCTGGAGAACAAAGGAGGAAAGCTGGTAGTGTATTTGAGATCTTAATGTAGATCTCTGTATTGTAGATCTTAAGGGGATCCTGTAACAAAGGCCGAACTTCCTCGATGTCGATAATATCAATATTTCTAATCCTGTTTTCTCTATATCTGTCCTTGTCTAACTATAGATATCTGTCCTTGTCCGATTGCTGCGCCACCTCTCGCTACACATAATACTACTTATCCTATCAATCTGAATCTGCTTTTGCACATATAAAAGTTAAATACATACAACTTTTTTTCTAGGCCTTCAATCTTAGTTTTAATTGCACGATATTGTTCTTACATGTATTCTCTAAAGCGCACGTATCTCATTTTGTATATATGTATGTATGTATGTATATATTTATTGCTTGTCCCCGCAGTTTGCAAGGCGTTTTTATAACGTACCCAAACCTTTACAACAAGTTTTACACAAGTTTTTACACATCCTGGCGTTTTTCAAGGACGTAACCAACCCTTTACAAAACGTACACCTTCCTAACTCGACCTGACCATTACGGTCCTTTACACTTTTTTTCCTCCCTCCCCTCCTCACCCTCTACCCTGATCTCATCTCCCATTCCTTCCTCTCCTCACTCCGTCTCCATTCTCTGTCGTCATCCTCTCTTTCCTCGCGTGACAGACCTTCTCCCTCGCAACAAATTTTACGCAAATTTTTACACATCCTCTTACTGGCGTTTTTCAGGAACGTACCCAACCCTTTACAAAACATACATTTTCCTAACCCGACCTGAACATATTTTTCATATATTCTCTCTGCTACCCTTCCGTCTCTTCGCCTCCGTCTCCTTCCCCTGCCCCGCGGCAGCCGATCCACACCTCGCAGCTCGCACCGCTCGACGCTCCGCTCAATCATTCACCTTTCAACTCACACCGCTCGACGCTCCGCTCGATTACCTCACTCGCATGCCGACTCGATCAATCTTCTTTCTTGCTAACCGGTACGCACTTTTCTATCGCTCGGTCCGCTCGGTTATTCAATCGATCGATCGCGCGAACTCGCTACTACCCTCGCTTCTCACATCCGCCGTCCATCGGTATATCCCCTCTCTCGCATACCGGCTCGATCGATCTCACGATCGATTCCTCATTCCCGCTCGCTCGAGTATCCGCTCCTTCTGCACTCAATTTCTCAGCTCACTCTGTACTCCTCCTACCTTCCCCCTTGCCGCGTCATCCTTCTAATTCGTCTCCATTATCTTAACCTCACTTTCAACTCTCCTCTTCTCCCTCGATTTCTGGCCGCTTCACCTCGATTCTATCCTCACCTCTAATCCCATCGCCTCCTCTCAACCTCATTTACACCCTCCTTCAATCCTGCTCCTCCACCCTTTCCCACAGCTCTGTTCTCAACCCTATTTCTACCACCCGAACTTTCCACTTGTTTCCCCGCCGGGGAACGGGGAAATCCAGTCATTTTGTATATATAAACTGCAGTATTTTTGTATTAAGCAAATATTATTGTCAGTGACAGCTCTATGTGCTCAAATTTTTAATTTTTTTTCGTTTTTTATGTAAAATCGACCGGATCGCTTTACATTTTTGTACGTACTTTAATTCTATAAAAGAATTTTGCAATTCCGTAAAACCAATTAAAAGTTTAATGTATTTAACTAAATGCCGGTAACGACTGTCACTATAGGATCTCTTTAAGGCGGCATTCGAGCAGATAGAGGGGTGTTAGTTAAAGCGATGAGGGAAAGGGGAGTAAGGGAAAGATTGGTGAGAAGGACAAAAGAGATACTGAGAGAGACGAAAATTAAGGTAAGGGTAGGATCAGAAATAAAAAAAGAGTTCTGGAGGAGTGTAAGGCAGGGGGTGCCCATTAAGTCCGTTACTGTTTAATGTGTTGCTAGCGGATCTGGAAGAGGAGATGGAAAAAGTAGAATGTGAAGGGATAAAGTTAGGAAATAAGAGAATATATATACTGGCGTATGCGGATGACATGGCGCTTATAGCAGAGGAGAAGGATCAAATAAGGAGTATGTTAGAAAGACCGGAGGGATACCTGGATAGAAAGAAACTAGAATTAAATGCAGATAAAACAAAAATAATGAGGTTTAGAAAGGGTGAAGGGAGAGGAAGAGGGAGAGGGAGAGAGGGAGGGAGGGAGAGAGAGAGAGGGAGAGAGGAGGGGAGAGAGAGGGGGGAGAGATTGATTGACTGATTGATTGATATTTATTATGCCATAGTCAATAAACTTTAGGCAAATTATGAATTAACAAATAAATATATAAACAAAATATAAACAGAAATATGAAGTACTAAGTAGCTGTCAACATGCATTCGACAGTAAATAAAAATAGAAATAAGGCGAGCAGGTAACACACCCCTGACGGAGGACGCGCCGTAAGCATATAAAGTGGAAAATAAAGATTGAAAATACAGAGAAAAAATTAACAGCCCATGTCTCCGCAAAGGATGCTACATGGCAAAGATCAATACCGATTACTAGTGAAATTAATAGAAAGCAAGTGATGCACCACCGGCGAAGGACGAAGTAGGCATATAGAAAGGGGAAAAAATGAAATACAGGATTAAAGCGTGCTACTCGTCCTCCGCAAAGGATAACACGAAGGAACAATGGGTATAACCAATTAATAAATTCGAAAGAAATTCGCAGGAAACAAATCGCAAGAATTACAGCATAAGAACTTAAGACTAAACTTTTTAAAGTCAACAGCTAAATATATACAGTGCTCTCTCTATCCGCCCGCAACAAGTAGTATCCAGCAAGTCGTCCGAGATGTGTGAGTGAAGCCAAGTTTTAGAACAGCAGGTCATTGAAGCTCCGCTAGATCAACCTCGGAGGCTATCGAGATAGAAGGCAGACCTTGATCCTTGCGGACGAAAATCCGTCCGTCCCTGCACCACACCTGCTTAAACGACAACTGCCTTGCTCTGACTCTCGTTTGACGCAACAACTTATACGTAAGAGACGGAAGTAATTCGTTGACATAAATGTTGCCGGAGATACACATCGAAAAAAACATCATTTATCGTAAGTCGGGGCTTGCCGCGCTTTACTTTTAAAATGTGGTCGCAAATCTCCCATGATTTGAGTGCCACTATTATCGATCTTATGCGACTAGCTGTGCTGGCCTGATCGATGGCCGAAAGAGACCCCGATGCAGCATCACGCGCCACCGACGCGTCTCGCTACGTCACGGGTCTCCAGAACGTCAGAAACCAACTGAGGCACCCCGAGCGCGCGAAAAACACTTTCAACTAGTTCCCCAGACGCTTTAGCGAAAGAACAAGGAATGCCAGAGATAATAATGTCCGACGTTCTGGGGACCCGTGATAAAACAGATGACTCGCCGTCAACACTAAGAGAGCCCAGGAGCCTCGAGCTCTGAGCCTCCAACGCGGCAATTCTCTCGCCATGACTCGCGATAACTTTCAGAACGTCAGGAATTTGATTTAGTTTACTCGCAAAATCGGCATTTACTGCCTCCTGACGGCCTATGAATGCGGTGATCTTCCTATCAGACTTTTCAAACGCGGCGGAAAACTTCTTGTCGGATTTATCCAGCCTGTCAGCAAACTTCTTATCTGATTCATCGATCTTTGACAAAATTGACCGAAGCAGTGCATCGGTTGTTAGCGATTGTGCACCGTAAGGAGCAACTCCCCCCGCAGCCGGCGAGGCAGCACCACGGTGATCTGCGGCTCGAGAAACCCGCGTCTCATTGGACATTGACGGGCATGGCAGACAGTCGAGCTGTGCAGCACTCACTGGCGGATTTTGAATTGAGATACACCTTAACGCACCCCGGATGAAATTCTCTACTGCACTCACTACAAGAAACAGACTGACCGGCAATTGATTTGGTGCACCTATCGCACACACGCTCACGCTGCATGAGTTATTGCAGAATTAAACTATATCACTATTAAACTATATAACTAGATTAGTCGTTAAGTACGTGAGGATCGCGACGGTGTCACTATTAAACTATATAACTAGATTAGTCGTTAAGTACGTGAGGATCGCGACGGTGTCACTCAACGCAATATTACTGGAAGATCACCACTGGTATTACGCAACGACCAATCAGACGAGATCAAGGCAGTTCATGCAGATCACAGTAGGCACCACTCAGATAGCCTCGTGCACACGTCAGACCAAAAGGTGTAGAAAGAGCAAGATCGCTTGCCGCCTTCCTAGGTGCTCGGTCGCCTTCGGCAGTGGCGCATAGACGGCCGTCGACTTCCTCGGCGTGAGATGCCATCAGCAGTAGCGTGTAGACGCTCGTCGACATATAGGCGCTCGATCGCCCTCGGCAGTGGCGCACAGACGCCCGCCGAATTCCTCGGCGCGAGACGCATCCGGCAGTAGCGCTTGGACGCTCACTGACTCCTAGGCGCGTGGACGCCCTCGGCAGTGGCACACGGACGCCCGCCGACTTCCTCAGCACCCGACGCTCTCGTGTGAGGACATTAAACTCTGACGCTCATCGACTCATCGAAGCCTGGCACCCCGGACTAGACGCCAACACCGGACACAACGACTCTTCATCACCGACGAAGTCAAGATTGATCAACGTCAAACAAAATGCAATTATTTACACAGACACAACTAACACATGTACATATGTAAATATATTCATTGTTATAATGAAAAAGTGTCGCCTTCCTTTTTACCCTTTTGCGATTCACAATCCATGGGCCAACTCCTACTCACGCATTAACAAAGAAGTAAAATAAGGTAGATAACCGCATAAATACTAAGCAGTAGCCCACAGAAATCACATAGAGCAGCTTCTATGGTATAGGACAGGCCTGTCTAACTGCTCGAAGCGAAAGAGCCACTGCTCCCACTCTTACCACTTCAGACTTCCCCCACCATCCAGTAGTATCAGTAGTGGGGCAGCGGTTTCTCACAACAGAGTAGAAGTAGAAGTAGAGTATAGCTATATTAATGGTACTTTTTCGAATAATTGTATTGCACGTGTATTATCGAAAGCTCTAGCCATTTCAATTGCACACTTTTTAATAAACTCTCCACCTGAAAAGCACTTTTTTGCTCGTGCAATTTTTAAAAAAATGGCATAAGACGCTGCAAGACATTGTTGTTGCAAGGTTTTATTTGAAAATAGATTCTTTTCAACATTTTCTGGCAAATATTGCATTTTGAGACTTTTAAAATTTTTTTTTCTAATGTCTCCATGATAATGCCCGTAATCTTTTTCATGACTTGTGCTATAATGGCGAGAAATATTAAAAAATTTTATAGAGGAAATTACAGTGTTACATAGTAAACACTGTGGTTTATTTTCCGCATTTAAGAAAAAAAAATAATCAATTTCCCAGCTCTGTTGAAATTGACGATTGGACGTATCTTCGCGTTTTCTTTTCGACATCGTTAGTAGAGTTTATAGTTATAAAAGTATATAATAATAGTAGGGATATAAATATTATTCAAAAATGATCTTTCGCCAAATGTTGGTGAAATTGGTGAAATAATACCAAGTTATTTATTGATCGGCCTGACTGGCAATAATTGATTAATGTTGAACGATGTTTCGACCTCTAATTTGGGTCCAAGTTACATTTAATGCTGGAACAACATAAATTGCCGGTAACAAATATAAAATGGAAACAATAATGCAAATTACACAAGTTTTAACGATGACTAGTAATTTATAACTTTAGACGCATAATGATCCATGTAAGTTGAATATGTAATTTGTATTATTGTTTCCATTTTATATTTGTTACCGGCAATTTATGTTGTTCCAGCATTAAATGTAATTTAATAAAGAGACCCAAATTAGAGATCAAAACGTCGTTTAACATTGATCAATTATTGCCAGTCAGGCCGATCAATAAATAACTTGAAATAATATTCAGTTTTAATAATATGGTTTAAGCCTTTAAATTGTACTGTGCATACACGTCGTAACGTGGGAACAGTAAGCAGTATCTCGTAAAATGCACGATGCTCATAAGCAAGCTAAGATGCTAGATGCTATATCCGCTAGGACTAGGAATACGTGTCAAATATGGGAAGAGTCGGGAAACCAACTGGAAGAGTGGGGGGAGTCGAGCTCGAGCTCCGTGGTAGGGAAAAGAGCCACGAGTGGCCCGCGGGCCGCAGGTTAGACAGGATAATATACTATAGGATAAGGACTGGCCTATATTTTAACAGATATTTAATTTAGGATCCATGTTTACTAGATACTTTTTTGTTTTAATGAATACTACTTGCTCTCAAAATATATAACTTTTTTTTAATATCCTGTATATAAGGTATTCTATTTTAAACGACCACCCTCCAAAATTTTTTTTTTCAATTTTAGACGAAAATGTTTCAGACAATAGTTCTATGGTCTGGAAGGAGACAAATTATAATAAAATAAATTTTCAAAAGAATCTATTTTTCAAGGTTACAAGAACTAATCCAAAAGAAATCTTTAATTTTTTTAAATGTTATTTCGAGTATTTAGACGGAGAGCTGGCTACATAAAAATGCAAGGTATAAGGTACATACAATATTTATAGCTAGAGAGGTTCCATTGGCACTCCCGAACACTGAGTGACCAGTCTGCCTGCGCGCTTAGGAAGATTAAGGCGGGGGCGAACGGACAAAAATGACAAATTTTACAAGGAAAAAAATGATAAAACTCAAGGATAAAAATTATAGAAATGTTAAGTATTTGTTGCTACGAAACGCGGAACATTATTGGCAGACGATTTCGTGGAAGAGAAAGGGCCGGCAGACTGCAACAAAGCGGCGTTAACTTTTGTGAAAAAAAAAAGATAAGCTTCATGATTAAAAATTATTGGTAATAATTACTAAACTGTTAACGAAGCTATGTGCTAAATGGCAGACAAAAAAACTGAAGACAACATCGAGGTAGACTGTGATGAAGAGCGCGGTTTCGATCGCGCTTAACCAGTGTTGGGCATTATTTAGATAAAACTTTATTTAGATACGAGTAAGAATAAAATTTTATGCGATAAAATTTTATTCGTTACTTGTAAATAAGGATTTATTCGAATAAATTTTTATCTGCAAGTCAGAAATACAATTTTATTTGAATAATTTTTTATCCGAATAAAATATTGTTCGAATAAAAAAGTATTCATGACTGGCGAACAATTTTTTATTCGGACAATATTTTATTTGTAAATCACGGATAAAGAATTATTCGACAAAAATTGTATTTTTGACTTGCAGATAAAAATTTATTCGAATAAATTCTTATGGACAAGTGACGAATAAAATTTTATTGCATAAAATTTTAGTAGAATATAAGGCTATAAGATTAAAAAAACAAGGAAAACTCCAAGAAATAGCTAGTTTTGAGTCGTTGGAGTTTTTTTGGAAGCTCAAACATTGATCTTGGCTATGATACAAAAAGAGAAATTTTTTTGTTAGAATTTTTTCTTTTTACATTTATTGCTCTGTATAACACCATAAAAGAAAAATACATATAAATAATACTTGAAAAACGTAGTTTTTGTGTCTATAACAAATTTAAAAAAAAAATTAATTGCCAAAAAAAAACAAAGAATAAGTAAAATAAAAATGTCTCCACATTTTCGATTGACCTCGGTCAATAACTCATGAGCCGGTCAATGAGGTGAATGAGGCTGGTTCATGATGTATTGCGTGTGGGTCTAGTAATAAACTTAAAATAAGTTTACATATGCTTATATGTGAATACAGTATAATGTAAGTATAATTAACAATCACTTTTTGTTAACGTTACGAAAATACATTATCTTAAATCGCAGCATTATAATTGCATCTATTATTGCCACTTTCATTGGGCAGTGGACCATACGGTACTGCAGCTCTCAATGTAAAAAAAATCTAATAATTCTTACTCGTTTACATCCCAGCAAACGAAAAAAGATTGAAAAGAATTAAAACGGAATTGCCAGGAATTTAATTAAGGACTTTCCGAATTCTATTTTGTCCAAAAAAGGGATTGAAATAGTTTCAATATCATGGAATTCCTTATTTTGGAAAGAATTTGTCTTTTTTGAATCCCATCCAATTCCGACACAAAAACGTAACGAAATGAATACTACTGAATGCCAGGTTAGGGATTGGAAAGTTTCGTCATGAATTCCATTGAATACCATTGATTCCGTTAACAAAATTAATACCAATGGATGCCAAACTAGGAATTAAAAATTTCCGTATTGAATTCCATTGAATTCCGTCTATTCTGACAATAAAATGAATACCATTGAATTCGCGGCGCCGTCGCTCGTCGTCGTTCGCGCGTCGACGGGTCCCTCGGCCGTTGCGTCGTCGCCGACGCGCGGCGACGCGACGGCGACGGCGACGATTCGCTCGCGAGGGTCACGGGTCCGCACTGGGCCCCCGGCGAGGTAGCGTCGTCGGACGCCACCCCGGACACCTCCGCTACTTCCATGTTCATTGCCATTTAACATGCCAGCTGTAAACATTCGCGAATAACGACGATAAACACGACGCATACGGTTTCCCCGTCGTTCCTCCGGACTCCCCAGAGCTCGGCGCGACTCGCTTACGCGGAGGCCACTTGATTGCACACGATCGTGGACGACGGAAGGCGCGCGGATATGACAATGTGGCAATTGCAGCATTCTGTGCTGATATCGCAGACATGTCAAAAAAATCTTTAAATCGTCTTTCGACACTTTCCAAAAGAGCATCCGATAGAGGTCTACAATATTTCAACTCCTTGTTTTGTAAAGCTTGTAATTTTTTACATAATGCGAAAAGGCAAGGGAGAACAATTCCGTAATATACATTATTTTCCCCTTGCAGAATATCGAGAGTTTCAGCCACAGGAGCGACACATGACAGATGTTCCTCAATGTAAATAAAATCAGTCTCCTTTAAAGTATTCTTTATATTGAGCGCTCGACTTAGCTGAGGACACTTTTCACAAATTTTTACAATTTGGCGCAGAGAATCATACAATGAATTCCACCTAGTTTCACCTGGCCTGCTCAATGTATGACCTAATATGTCCATTAGTATTTCTGCAGACTTTGGACGTCCGACAAATCTCCATAACACCGTACATTTGGCCATTGCCTGTTCATGCACTGATAATAGCGATGGAAAGCTGTTGATAGCTTTTATGGCATCGCTCGTGACACAAAGATTGAGCGTATGTGCACAACACCTGAGATGTTGCGGCAAAGGCTTATTTGGCTCTAAAGCACATTCTTCATCAGGATCTAGAAATTGTAATGTTATGCATACATAATATACATATGGGTAAAAGTCATAGTGGTGTAAGTCAATTTTTTTTAAATTTTTTCTCGCGTGCATAGATGCAATCTATACAATATATAAATTGCATCTATGCACACGAAAAAATATGTTTAAAAATTTGACTTACACCACTGTGGTTTTTACCCCTCCATATATAAATCGAATCGTAATATAATTAATTTTGGCTTCATTTTTAGTAATAGTGCAGGTGCAGCATTAATTTTAAACTGGTGAAAAAAATATTACCCATCGGAATTGAAAATCCTCATCATCGCTTTCTTCATCTGCTGATGTATCCGAAAATTCATTATTTTCACCATCAACGTCCTTTTGAAAGTTACAAAGTTTTGCACCAAAAACCCTGAAAACTTTAGCAAAGTTACTGGCATTATCAGTGACAGTGGCTAATATTTTTGACGAATCTAAACCAAACTCGGAATGAATATCGCATAACATCTCAGCAATCCTATCGAAACTGTGTGTTCCTTGGAATCTTCGGCAGGCCAAAACTGCAGATTGTCTCTTTAACGAATTAATGTTAATCCAGTGTGCAGTTACTCCTAAAAAACTTCTTTTCTTCGAAGACCACACATCAGCTGTGGTACAAATATATTGCGCTTCTTCAGTTAAAATTTTTTTAATAAATTTGGTATTGCTTTCATACAAATCTTTTATTCTTTTACCAAGAGAGCGTCGACTTAGTACCGTTATTGGTTTTCCGCGGGCTTTAACTTGAAGATGATCAAATATAGCTTGGAAATAAGGATCATCTACTATCCTTAATGGGGTCATAGAGTGAACAACGAATTGAGTTATATCTTCGTCCAATTGTTCCTGTAAGCCCAGTTTGCGTTTCTTGCGAGATGCGAGTTGATTTTCATTAGAACAGTCCGATGCAAATAATTTGGCTCGTTTTTCTTTGCAATATTTTTCATATTTCTTCACCAAATTACTGTCGTGCCTTTGTTTCAGGTGTGATTTGAAATTTGATGTCGATGTTAATGCACCTTTTACTTCAACAATCTTTGGTAAGCATGCTACACATGTAGCCACTACGTTGTTAGTTTTCAAGGAATTTTTTCCCTGTACAATTTTGAAATACTTTCCATCTAAGATTGCCATGTTCGAGGTGATTGTATTCACTGAAGGTGAATCTCTGCTATTTTCGGTATTATCCGCACCATCATTTTCGTTTTCAGACTGTTTCATCTGCGAGGGCGAGGACGTTGTCTGAGAGTCTGGTACAGTGTTTGTTCCAGATTCAGCCATGCTAACTGGAACAATGTATAATATGTAAAAGTAAGCAAAATATATATGTGGTATTCCACGTCAAATTGAACCTAATCCTCTGGGATTTGATCCACAATCAAATTTAAATATCTTACCTTCGATTGCTAAAATATGTTCACTTCACTATAATTTGTGTGTCGATCCACACACATCAGACAACAGAATAACACTACTCTGGATCGAATAAAGCCAAAACAGTAATACTGGATATATCACGGTGACCGTTACACGATCAAACGCTTGTACGATAGTTATTGTTATTGATGAAAGCGAGCGGCGCGAGCGCCAACATTTGAGACATAAATAAGACATACTGGTATTTATTCGAATCAAACTTTATTCGTATCGCACGATTGAACATTGATTCGAATAAAAATTTATTTGTAAATTCCGAATAAAGATTTATTCGAATCAAGTTTTATTTGTATTTTATGAATAAAGTATTTTATGAAAATTCGGATAAAAAATCATTCGTCACGTTATGAATGAACATTTATCCAAATAAAATGTAGTTGACTATGTTACGAATGAGACACATACAAATGAAATTTTATTCGAATGATATTTTATTCAAATAATTTATTTTTAATTCGTTATTCGAATGAAAATGTGCCCAACTCTGCGCTTAACGAGTTAGTTCCGTACGATGCGTTACTACGATATGTTATTTTGTGAATTATATTATGTCGACAATAAGATAACAATTTCTATATTATATATATTGTGACGTGACAAGTCGCGTCTACTTCCCGAACGGGCTCGGCCGAGGGGAATTCGGGGATGCCTCCTCGTCGGAGGGGGCCGTTGCGTACCGTTAATAAATCTTTAAGTTTAAGGGATTGCCGGTGGTGACCGGAACTGCAATGTAACGGCCGTGAGCCGCCACGAAGGAGAGCTCGCGGGACCAAGGAAGCGGCCGTGGGACATGGTTGGCGATCGAGTCGCCCGGATCTCCCCGCATGCGCATTTGAGTACCGCCAGCCGTAATCCACTCCGAACTCGGTCGCAACAGCAGCAGGAAAGAACCAAAGGACCCCGGGACACACCCGAACGAAATGCCACAAAGGCCAGGGTGCCGAGGAGCGGCCCAGAGAAATGCGCAGCCCTGTGACCGCCATACCGAGGGGATGCCGGCGGACGGGGTCATGGCCCGGCCAGCCTGACTCACGAAAAGCCGACTCAATCATCGCGGCCCGGACAGCCGGATGAGTTAAAAAGCCCGCGCCGAGACGGAGATAGTTGGAGTGACGCCGCAGGAAGGAGCGGCGCGCGCGAAGCAGAGGCGCCGGTGGGAGCGCTAGGATCGGCGATCCGGTTGAGAGACACGCTACAGCGCAGGCGCGGGGAACCGGCGCGGTCCCGGCCGGCCCCGGTCCCACCACTGTCGTGCCGGCTGCTGACGAGAGAGCGTTGCCCGGAAACCTGAGCCGTCCGGACTTGTGAAGACATCGACAAATTGTAAGGTCACTACCCTGGCGTCCCCGCGATAGGAAAGAGGGTTCACTCGAGGCGCTGGCCCCAGTCGCGTATCTGTTACCTCGGCGCCGCAGGAATTACCTGTGACCGGCCACATGAGCACGTACCGTTACCTTGCGCTCTTAATCGAGTGGATTGCGTTGGAATTCGTGCAGGGGCCTCGCTGACAGTGGACTCTCATGTAAGTAGAGACCAGTTATGCCCTCCCCGGGAACACCATCACGGCCGACAGTCGCGTGGCGTTGGAGTGTGTAGTCAGATTAATCGTGCTTGCGTTAATAAGTGAAGTAATCGTGTCGTGTTTATTCGTGTTAATTGGAATGATCGTGCCGCGTTTAATCGTGTTACTGGGAAGGATTGCGTATTGTAAAGGAAAGCTGCGAGCCGCGAGTGGTCACGTATTTTGAAGGGCACTCGGCCTCGGAGTCGAATAGCGTATTCGGGCCCCCGAGGAAGGCGAATATTGCGTTGGAGGGACGGGAAAATCGTCGGGATTGGTGCGGGGCCGCGGAATAACCGTATTGCGAAAAGATTCGGGATTCGCGCGGCAAGCCGCGGGATCGTCCGCGATACGAGTCCTTATTTTGTGTTCTGGGGTGATCGCCGGCCGGCGGGGCCGACACTGCGAGATCGCCCACGATTTTGGTGTCGTGCGGAATCGAGGTGGCCCGGATACTCGTCGTAGGCGTGGATAGGAGTGCGATCCGAGCGATCGGTATTTTTGCGGCATAAATATTCGTGTGCGTTCGTAGTGAGTTACCGCGTTACCTTAGTTTTGTGTATCCGACTTTATTGCGAGTAATGTTTTGCGTAGATTCGTTCCAGATTACGTTAATTTCTCTTGCGGTCGTTTAATCCGTTGCGTTAACTTCTCGCGTGCGTCGATTGCGTTAATTGACTTTGTCGCGTTAGTTCGTTCTCTCGCGTTAATTCGTTTTAGTTGCGCTTCTTGCGGTAATTCAAGCCGCCTGCGTTCTTGCGTTAATCTGTCCGGCATTCTCGCGTTAATTCGTTTCACCGGTGTTGATTACATCGGAGAGTCTAGCGTGGATCTCTCCTTATTCATCCTTCCGCAGGATATGATTTCAACCTCAAAATAATACATGTGATTCTACACTGCCTGATTTGAAATATATTACATCTACTTATTTTCCTAAGTTTTTGTGCGGTTAATTGCGTCACGCCTCCTCTCCGAATTCCCCGAAAAAAAGCTACACCCTGAGGTATCGCGTAGGGTTGTGTGTTGAGTAAGGTATCGTACGGTGGTGCGACTTGTCGCACCTGTCGCCCATTGCATTACGAGATCTAGTTGCGCGTTCTATTAATCCTCGATAGCTCTCCTCCGGATAGCGAGACCAGGGGAAAAAGCGTCGCAATATAATAAGTGCTAAAAGATATGTTTAACATTCGAATAATTTTTTTATTAACAAAAAAATACTATAAAAAATTGTAGACTTATTCTATTTCGCTGTTTGCATCAGATTCATCGTACTACATATTTTTTTCGCTTTCGCAATTGATATCATCCTCAGGTTCGATTTCGTTGATATCTGCTGAAAAACGACATTAAAAATTAAAAATGATTATTAACAAATATGAGATTAAAAGCGTGTACAAAGATTTGTACCTTCAGACTGTTCTTGATCAATAACAACGTCTTTAACCCCTTCGTTGGCAGAGAGAATTCGACAAAAAGTGCCCAAAATGGCAGGAAAATTTTTTATCCTAAAAATTTGTACCCTGGGGTTTTTGAGGGCGCTGATTACGAATCTGAACTTAAAATTTGAAAATTCAAAATGGCGAATCCAATATGGCGGACAAAAATACAAAAAACGGCTTGATTTGGATAAATCTTGGTACTTATGGGTTATTTAGGTCGCTGATTACAAATCTGAACTCAAAATTCAGAAATTAAAAAAAACCCGAGTGGCAAATTTCATCCCAATCAAGTAATTTTTTGCATTTTTATCCGCCATTTTGGATCCGCCATTTTGAATTTGCAAATTTTGAATTCAGATTCGTAATCAGCGACCCCAAAAACTCCCGAGTGGCAAATTTCATCCCAATCAAGTAATTTTTTGCATTTTCATCCGCCATTTTGGATCCGCCATTTTGAATTTGCAAATTTTGAATTCAGATTCGTAATCAGCGACCCCAAAAACCCCTGAGTGGCAAATTTCATCCCAATCAAGTAATTTTTTGCATTTTTATCCGCCATTTTGGATTCGCCATTTTGAATTTGCAAATTTTGAATTCAGATTCGTAATCAGCGACCCCAAAAACCCCCGTATAAGACTTGGATGCCAAATCGGAGCAAGTTAAATAGGAAAAAAAAGGTTGACGCACTTTTGCGTCAATGCCACACAGGGCACGGATTAATTTGACGCACTATTGCGTCAATGCCAACGAAGGGGTTAACACTAGATGGTATCTGAGGTCCATCGAATCATTGGAACTGGTATTTGGAGTTGATTATCACCCATCCGCAGTCTTCTGGTACCAAAAAAGTCGGAATTTTTTTGTGAGCGTGGCTCCATAATCTGGCGATATACATAGATCTTAAGAATTGCGGTCTTAATTCAACTGCACAAAGAGGTATTGATGAACCGTCAAAATTTTGTAGCTTTTTTTTAAATGGTTCATTGACGTCATTAACTTTATAATTTTTTAAAAATAGCGCAAAGCGAGCATTATCTACGGAATCAAGTGATTTTATCGCATATAGTGAACAGACAAATTTTTCAATATCTCGAAGTACATTCATTCTATGACATTCTTCACTGCCCAAGTCAGCAAATGCGCTTTAAAATCGTTCGCTAATTAGTAATAATTTTAAAGGACGCTGTTTACCTTTTCTAAAAAAAGCTGGATTGAAGTCACATCCAGTGAATGCATGAAACCCCGCTAAAGATTTACAAAATAATTCGTCGTGTCTATCATACAGTGCTGACACGTCGATTATACGCTGTCTGTTTAAAATACCCGTTTGAATCCAAACTTTACTATTGTTTTTTAACTTATTCATGTTGGCTAGCATTATAATAAGTATGTCCGTGTCGGAACATTATATTATAATGTGAGCTTCTTCCGGAATCACGCGTGAAAAACTATTTTCGTATCAGCTTCTTCATGAGCTTCTACCGTGTAGATATCATTTATCAAAAATAAAACAGTCTCATTATCAACTTTATATTCATAACACCGATGGAAGTTCAGCAAAACTGTTTTATTTCCAAAAAAAATGGTATAATTTCTGTACTTTGCCAATGTACAATTAAAAGACTGCGGATGGGTGATAATCAACTCCAAATACCAGTTCCGATGATTCGATGGACCTCAGATACCATCTAGTGTTAAAGACGTTGTTATTGATCAAGAACAGTCTGAAGGTACAAATCTTTGCACACGCTTTCAATCTCATATTTGTTAATAATTATTTTTAATTTTTAATGTCGTTTTTCAGCAGATATCAACGAAATCAAATCTGAGGATGATATCGATTGCGAAAGCGAAGAAAATATGCAGTACGATGAATCTGATGCAAACAGCGAAATAGAATAAGTCTACAATTTTTTATAGTATTTTTTTGTTAATAAAAAAATTATTCTAATGTTAAACATATCTTTTAGCACTTATTATATATATAATATAGAAATTGTTAACTTATTGGATAAAGAATTTTACTTTATATACCCCAAGGGGTCTTAAAGGGCGTTTTGAAGGGACGTACCCAACCCTAACCTCCAATTCATCCGCTACCTCACTGTTTCCTCCTTTTGGACCAACGGTTTAACGTCTCTTCCGAAAGACGGAGCCCAGTTTTCTCCGCATCTTGCACGGAGGGGCGCGGTTTTTCGGAAAAAAAACTTTTCCATGATTCATGGCTCTAGTGGACTCAAACCTGGTTCCTCAGATTACGAGTCTGGCGCTCTACCACTAGACCACACCGCCGCCCTAAATTGTTATCTTACTGTCGACATAATATAATTCACAAAATAACATATCGTAGTAACGCATCGTACGGAACTAACTCGTTAAGCGCAATCGAAACCGCGCTCTTCATCACAGTCTGCCTCGATGTTGTCTTCAGTTTTTTGTCTGCCATTTAGCACATAGCTTCGTTAACAGTATAGTAATTATTACCAATAATTTTTAATTATGAAACTTATCTTTTTTTTCACAAAAGTTAACGCCGTTTTGTTGCAGTCTGCCGGCCCTTTCTCTTCCACGAAATCGTCTGCCAATAATTTTCCGCGTTTCGTAGCAACAAATACTTAACATTCCTAGAATTTTTATCCTTGAGCTTTATCATTTTTTTCCTTGTAAAATTTGTCATTTTTGTCCGTTCGCTCCCGCCTTAAGGAAGGATTCTGGTTTAGGAGGCTAGAAAAAAGGAGATTTTTATGAATTTTTTTTATTGACAATAATGCAGTTAAAGTTTCTAAAACTTTTACAATGTTTTACTGCTTATTTGAAGAGGTAAAAAAAAATTTATATTATAAAATAATTGCAAAATAGCGCCGTGGTGTATCTCTAATCGGAGCGCCTCGCCAACCGAGTTGCCAATCTGCGGGAAAAATGTAGCCCGCAATTTTGATCTGAGACAAAAAAACAAAAAAGATTATTAATTCTTATATATTTTTATTCTATGTGAACCAACAATATGGTTAAAAAACTGTAAAATACAAAATTTTTTTTGCATTTGAACAAAAACATGATTTTTTTGAGAAAAAATATCCTCCGTTTTTATGCAATAACAATTATTTAAATTAATATTTTTACCAATAATGGTGGTTCACATAGAATGGTTGTTCATTCTTTAGCTGACGCACTTTGAATCAAGTCGATTGATCAATTAGTTTTTTCTCTATCTTTCCCGCAGATTTTAAGAAAGTACGAAAATGACATTTCGAGAAAAACGCGTTTAAAGTTTGCGGTACAAAAAATATTATTTATTGGTGACTTACCGCAATCTTATGCTAATCAGCTATACCAGGGCCATACTGCAAGCCTTCAGCTTCTTCAAAAAATTTGTTTTGCTGCATTTGCTCCAGTCTACGAGCTGTGCGAGCCTCCTTGGTCGTGGTGCTTCGGCGCCGCTCCCCTCTCGCAATTCGCTGCGCATTGTAATTATCAGCAAACATTTTACACTGCTGGCCGATATTGATTTCTAATAACTGCATCATTAATAAAATGGCAGTGTAGCCTTCATTAAAGATGCCAGTAGCCAAATATGCAGCGATTTGAACAATTTCAAATCCCGAATTGAGGTGTTTAGGAGCGATACGCCACACAGTCGAATTGAAGGATTCATTGGAATTTTGTGTGTGCCCGCCTAAACACCTAGTCAAAAGATCTTCATTGGAAAGATCTTCATAGATCTTAGTAAGGTGTTTCTCAATATCAGGCTTTATAACTGGACCAGGATGTTTATAGTTTACGAGTTGACGGCGGCTTCAGCTTTGCGCCACTCGCACCAACTGTCGGCGCCTGCGGGGCAATTTTCATGTTTCGGCTTTTCATCGGTCGAGCAATAATGGTAGAGTGTTGCCATTATGCTTTTTTTCATATCACCAACAGAATGTACATTTCGTCTTATGGCTAAACCATAGTAAGTGGTTAATTTCTTTATGACGAGATCGTTCAATCTCCCCTTGCCGCCAAGTTTCTCCTTTTTTTTAAATATTTCGCAGCCGTGTCCCCATCCGTTTCTGAACGTGTCCGACGCACTCACTTTTTTTATTTTTATTTTTAGCTAAACATTTGCCGAGTAATCCGGACGAAAGAACCGAGAGACAGAGCGGGCGGCTCGTTCCGGTCGAGCGCTCGTATATCTGCGCGACTTTCACTCACCATGTGTTCTATAACTTTTAAAATACTTCGAATTGGGCTCTGAAACTTTGGGAATATATTCTTGAATTGTCTAACTATCGATTAAGCAAAAAAAAAAATCGAAAATTTTGACTTTATAAACCAGAATCCCCCCTTAATCTTCCTAAGCGCGCAGGCAGACTGGTCACTCAGTGTTCGGAAGTGCCAATGGAACCTCTCTAGCTATAAATATTGTATGTACCTTATACCTTGCATTTTTATTTAGCCAGCTCTTAGACTAATTTGACTGTCACTTTTAAAATGGGGCATATATTTTATATATAATAAAAGAAGTATTTATTTCGATAATCTTTGGCAAAAGTAATTAAAAATAAACGTCACGACGTTTCGACCCTCGAGGTTTAAGTCCTTCTCAAGTGATCTATAACAATTTGGTTTTGATTTCTCTCACAATTATACGTGAAGAATGTTAACCCCTTCGTTAGCAGAGAGAATTCGACAAAAAGTGCCCAAAATGGCAGGAAAATTTTTTATTCTGAAAATTTGTACCCTGGGGTTTATGAGGGCGCTGATTATGAATCTGAACTTAAAATTCGAAAATTCAAAATGGCGAATTCAATATGGCGGACAAAAATACAAATAATACAGATTGATTTAGATAAAACTCGGTAGGGGAGACCGGGGCTAAACCGCTAGTTTTTTTTCGGTGCCGATTTTTAACAACAAAATAAATAATTTTAGTTAAATGTGGTATACCATTGTAAAGTGTGAACCTTTAGCTACAAAATTTATATAGGAAATTTTTATCTATGTTGCTTTGTTTAACCGGTATAGAGCAAAAACGACAACGGTGCAAAAATTGAAATCTCAAAAATGCCGGGGTTCAACCGCCACCCCCCCGGGGTTTATCCGCCACACTGCATTTTCAATACATATACGTACATCTAATCCTGAAAAATGATAGAATACATTTTAATAATTTTTTTTTTAAAGAAAAATATAAAAATTTATTAAAAATTTGTATGCGAAACATTTTTTTTACTTATTCCACAAAACAATTTAGGCACGTAAATACAGCAGATCCTGACAAGTAGGGCACGCATGTGTTGTGTGCCCTACGCTCGCACGCAATGCAATGTTTTTCATGTGCTCTGTTTATTGTCAACTTCTCTGAGCACACGCAGCACGTGTTATCCAAGTCTTCGTCAGAATCCGACCGCTGCTGCTTCCTTGATTTCGATTTACGCCCACTGCTCGTCGAAGGCTGCGGTTCTGTTTGTGTGGCATTTTTTTTATTTTATCTTTTCTCACCGTAAGAACTGCCTTCTTGAGTTGCTCCTTGTCGACGGGAATCGACGGCGTCCTCGCGCCGATTCCTCGACGCGCCAACGACGACACGTCGTCGGAATCGCTCCGTCAGGACCCAGGGAATCTGTGATTTACGTCACTTTGTACGGAGCAACGACGACGACGACGACGACGGCCACGACCACCACCATTACCACCACGACGACGACGACGACGACAATGACGCCGAGACGATGCGGCGAACGCTGGACGATGCGGTCGCACACGCGACTGTCACTGACACAACGACCAACAACGACGATCTACCGCGGCCGGGACAATCTACCATCTATCGCGTGCGCGGCATGTCAACTCTCGCGCGGAAATCGCGGGATCTCAGAGCCGTGCCGTGCCTCACCGTACCTCGCCGACGTGCCGTGAGCACGAGCGATCTCGAAAACAACGGTCCGCCATCTTTTCGGTCGGCCAAAACACCCGTTTTGCGACGATACGTGCGTACCATTTTCCTCCTATACAAACTGACGCACGTGCAAGGTAAGACAGAATCACGCTCGAGGGAAACCTAACCTGAAATCGCCGTGAGCTGAAGTCGTGCGCCCGGCGCGCCACAGTGACGAGACTGGCGGACCAGCCCCGGGTGCTTACTGGCGGATAAGCCCCAAACATAAGTTTCAGGTTTGATTGCCCACGAAATATTAGACATCAACGATAATGAAAAAACTACACTGGATTCGTGTTCAGCATGCATTACTCTTTATAATCACGTACCTCGAGATTTGGAGAGCAAATATTATTGCAGATATTACAATATTTCCACGCGCAAAAAATTTCACTTTCACCTTCCGAAAACACGTTTGCCCTCGTAAAAATCATAACACGGCAGGTAACCTGCCGAAACTCCGTTGGTCACATGGGTACCATAAGCAGCGTTTACAATGTTAATAGCGAGTTCGCACAATATACAGGTTCCGAGATATTTGATTTGGCGGATCAACCCCGCTAGCGGTTCAGCCCCGGTCTCCCCTACTCATAGGTTGTTTAGGTCACTGATTATGAGTCTGAACACAAAATTTGCAAATTCAGTTTGCGGATCCAAAACCCCCGAGTGGCAAATTTCATCCCAATCAAGTAATTTTTTGCATTTTTATCCGCCATTTTGGACCCGCCATTTTGAATTTGTAAATTTTGAATTCAGATTCGTAATCAGCAACCCCAAAAACCCCCGTGTAAGACTTGGATGCCAAATCGGAACAAGTTAAATAGGAAAAAAAGATTGACGCACTATTGCGTCAATGCCACACAGGGCACCGATTAATTTGACGCACTATTGCGTCAATGCCAACGAAGGGGTTAAGTTATTACCTAATATAAAACGTCCATTAATATCACATTAGATATCATTCGTTATGAAGATTCTCGCAAAAAAGGTCATAATTGATAAACTGTAATAAGCAACCGTAAATGAGTGAAATGTAAAGTACATGTATCAAATGAAATTAAAGTTATAATCTTAAAAATACACTGGGCAACAAAATTATCGCAACAAAAATTTACGTCAAAAATTTGCCCAACTTCAAATAAGCATCATAACTCCGCAAAAAATTGTCATATCTAAAAAATTATTTTTTTCATTTTAAAGGATGAAGTCTGTACTTTAAGGAACCATTGTTAGATTTTAAATTTAGCCTCTCCCCTTTCCTCCCGCCGTTTTTCCAAAAGTAAAGACGTGTTACGTCTCCAAAAAATTGCATACTTTGACACATTCTACTCCGTAGAATAAATTTTTTTCGTAACTATCATGGCAACCATCGTAAAATATGGACTTTTCCCTGCAAATTAAAAAAAAATTAAGTCCGTACGATTTTTTTTCGCCGAGTTATGGCTTATCAAAGTTACCTATGCATTTTTGTGCATTTAATTATCGCCAACATTAGTATTACCCGATCAACACTACGGGGATGTTATTGGTCGGATTTTTCCTATCGTGTGTGTGTGTGCGTGTGCGTGTGCGTGTGCGTGTGCGTGTGCGTGTGCGTGTGCGTGTGCGTGCGCGTGTGCGTGTGCGTGTGCGTGTGCGTGCGTGTGCGTGTGTGTGTGTGTGTGTGTGTGTGTGTGTGTGTGTGTGTGTGTGTGTTAGAGGAGTGTGTGTGTGTGTGTGTGTGTGTGTTAGCAGAGATTTGCGCAAACTAATTTTTATTCAAACGACGCATTATTGTTACGATTTTGTCTTTTGTTTACCGAATGAGCAATACAATACAGTGACTGCAATACTGTAAAGTTACTTACAGAAGTAATGTACTGTGAAGTTACTTACTTCAGTATTACAAAACTTCACAGTATTGCAGTCACTGTATTAGTGTATTGTATTGCTTATTCGGAAAACAAAAGACAAAATCGTAACAATGCCTTGTTTGAATAAAAATTAGTTTGCGCAAATCTCTGCTAAAACACACACACACACGCGCGCGCACGCGCACGCGCACGCGCCAGCGCACTCGCACGCGCACGCGCACGCACACGCACACGCACACGCACACGCACACGCACACACACACACACACACACACACACACACACACACACACACACACACGCATACATGATAGAAAAAATCCGACCAATAACCTCCCCGTAGTGTTGATCGGGTAATACTAATGTTGACGGTAATTGAATGCACAAAAATGCATAGGTAACTTTGATAAGCCATAACTCGGCGAAAAAAATCGTACGGACTTAATTTTTTTCTAATTTGCAGGGAAAAGTCCATATTTTACGATGGTTGCCATAAAAGTTACGAAAAAAATTCATTCTACTCCGTAGAATGTGTAAAAATATGCAATTTTTTGGAGACGTAACACGTCCTTAATTTTGGAAGAACGGCGGGAGGGGGGAGGCTAAATTCAAAATCTAACAATGGTTCCTTAAAGTACAGACTTCACCCTTTAAAATAAAAAAAAAATCTTTTAGATATGACAATTTTTCGCGGAGTTATGCTTATTTGAAGTTGGGCAAATTTTTGACGTAAATTTTTGTTGCGATAATTTTGTTGCCCCGTATATATTCACATGCGTAATATTCAGCGATGATCGTTCGATTAATAAGTTTTTGGTTATTTCCATCCAATTCTCTACATGTCGTATAAAACATTATGTGATTTTCGACACATAACATGTCATACGAAGACAGTTAACGTTCGACTGACAGTTACGTGATATTTTAAACTTTTAGCGAACACTGGAAGATTATAATTGTCAACATTACTTATTCTTATATTATTGAGATTGTTATATGTGTGTTACAATAATTTAAGTTTCCGCGCTTGCGATTAGAGTGACGCCAGAGCTTTCATGAGAACGTGTATGCGCGAGCGACCGAAACGACGAGAAGGGGATCGCACGATAGTCAGACGGTGTGGTTCCGCGCTCGAGAATGTACGCACGTACCTAAGACAAATATATTTAGAAGTATCGAGCAGTACGGTTATACATTTATTTCCGTTGTCCCGTATATCCCTATATACACAACAAATTGGCGACGAGGATGGGATAGGCTCCCGGAATACGGAGACGAGAAATGGATTAACCTAAGCGGACCACGTGCTACGGCCAGTATGAATACGTTACACAGATAATTACATAGCAAGTATGGCTGTGGCGACTGCTGGGCAAGTACCCAATACATTTACAATTGAGCCATTCGACTCTACAATTACCAATCTATCTCGATGACTTCTGAGGCGCAAAGCAGCGTTTCGAATATTCTCGATCAAGGAGGAAGCGAGAGCGCCATATTTACTTCATTACGTCGGACCGACGTCCTTCAATGTCCTCTGTGACCGGCTAGCACCGCAAAGCCCGTTCGAAACAAATTACGACACCTTGGTCAAAATTTTGAAGGGTTTTTACGATCCACCACCACTTGAAATAGCGGAAAATTTCAAGTTCCACCAGCGCAAGCAGAAGAAGGGCGAATCTATACAGGAATTCCTGGCAGCCTTACAAAAACTGAGCTTACATTGTAAGTTCGGGAAATACTTCAGGACAGCTTTGAGAAACCAATTAGTCTTCGGATTGGCCAACAAAAGGATTCAAGCACGCCTACTGGAAATACCGGACCTGACGCTGGATAAAGCAACGCAGGTAGCCACAACCATGGAATTGTCCGAGAAAGGGGCACTGCAACTCCAAGGGGAAATGGAAGTGAGCCTTGTGCACTCAGCGAAGCGATCTACGCGTCGTCCGAATAATACAGATAAGTCTAATAAAGCGAATAATAATACAAATGTACGTAAAACGAATAATAAGCCTAATACAGGCAAGACGAAAAATTCAAATACATCCTCTGCGAATAATTTAGTAACATGTTACAAATGCGGACAAAATCATTTAGCTTCTAAGTATTCGTTAAACAAGAATGTTAAATGTAACTCTTGTGGTAAGTGTGGTCATTTACAGAAGGTCTATTTTCAGCGTAATCGTGAAACGAACGCAGTTACGGAAATATTACAGCTGGAACAAGCACAATTCAGAGAGAAAATATTTACAACGCTTCTAGTTAACGATAAAGAAATTAAATTCGAAATTGATAGTGGTGCAGCAGTGTCATTGATGGCAGTAAGCCTAGCACGTAAGTTATTTCCAAATTCGTCCACCCATCCTACAGAATTAACTTTAGTTTTGTATTGCCGACAAAAAATTAAACTTTAGGTTATATGATTGTAAATGTACGGTGCGGTGATAGTTTGTGTGAACTGAATCTCTATATTACTAAAGAAAAGAGGATTAGTAGGCCGAGAATGGCTAGCACAATTACGAAAAGAAAATAGCATTAAAAATTTTCTAAATCATATCAGTTCAGTAAATACGGTAGAAATTGCAGACAGAAAGCGGTTGAATGCTCTTCTACAGAAGTATCAGTCAATTACGATACCTACAATTTCAAAGATTCGAAATGTACAATGTAGACTTACATTAAAGGAAAACGCAAAGCCAGTTTTTTGTAAAGCACGTCCGATACCTTTTCGTTTACGCCCGTTAGTCGAACAAGAAATACGTAAATTAGAAGCAGAAGGAGTTCTCACTAAAATAGATACATCGGAATGAGCTACACCAGTAGTTCCAGTACTTAAGAAGAACGGCCAGGTACGTCTCTGCGGAGACTATAGTGTTACGTTAAACCCGCAGTTAATTGTTGACGATCATCCACTACCCACTCCAAACGAACTGTTTGCGTCAATGGCCGAAGGCGTAATTTTTTCTAAAATAGATTTGTTACAAGCCTATCTACAAATGGAAGTCCGACCCGAAGATCAGGTTTTCCTCGTATTAAATACACATTTGGGTCTCTATCGTAGTAACCGCCTGATTACGGGATGGCTTCAGCTCCAGCAGTCTGGCAACGAACTATTGAGTCTATTGTAGAAGGGATAGAAGGCATAGAAGTATTTTTAGATGACATACGTGTCTCAGGTAAAAATATTGAGGATCATTTACAAAAACTCGAAATGATTTTTAAACGGTTGCAAGAATACAATATTAGAATCAATCCGGATAAAAGTGAAATTTCTCACAGACCGAATCAATTATTGCGGCTATGTAATTGACAAAGACGGACTACATAAGGCACAAGACAAAATGGAAGCTATAAACGAGATGCAAAGACCACGAAACGTAACCGAAGTACGTAGTTTCATCGGAATGATAAATTATTATGGGCGTTTCATCCCGAACCTTAGTTCAATTCTATACCCTTTAAATAATTTATTGCATAAAAATACGTGTTTCACTGGTCTAAGGATTGTGAAAAAAGTTTTCAGGCAGCAAAGAAAGCATTCACAAGCCCTAAATGCTTATCTCATTTTGACCCTACGTTACCACTTTCGTTAGCCACAGATGCAAGCCCATACGGGGTAGGCGCGGTTATCGCATATTTATCTAGATGGTACCGAACGAGCTATACAATACGCGTCACAAACGCTTTCAAATACACAGAAATCATACTCACAGATAGATAAGGAAGCATACGCTATTATTTTCGGTATTAAGAAATTCTACCAATATTTACACGGCGGGCACTTTACATTAATTACGGATCATCGCCCTTTATCTCAAATCTTTGCTCCGCACAGAAGTCTTCCTGTTTTCAGTGCCATGAGAATGCAGCACTATGCATTGTTTTTACAAGGATTTAACTACTCAATTAGATTTCGCAAATCAGAATTACATGCTAATGCAGATTGCCTATCATGTCTTCCTATTAAAGACAATAGTACGAAGTGCGATGTTGTTGATATCTTTCAATTAAATACTATTGAAACCTTACCTATTACAATTACAGAATTAAGAACAGTTACGGCAAAAGACGCGAAACTTTCAAAACTATACGAATCGTTAGCATCTGGAAAGAAAGTAGGAAAATACAATAATACAGACTTACAAGAATTCACATTACAGAACGGAATAATCCTTAGAGGTCATAGAGCGGTTATCCCGCAGTCACTGCGTGACAAGATATTACAGGTATTACATTTAGGACACTTCGGCGTCGTGAGAATGAAGAATTTAGCCAGAGGTTACGTTTGGTGGTCAGGCATCGGTCAAGATATCAAGTCATTAGCAAGGAATTGTAAAGATTGCAATACTTTTCGAAACAATCCTACAAAAATAGAGTCACATGTGTGGGAAACCCCTACAACTGCCTTCGAAAGAGTACACGTAGACTTCGCGGGGCCATTCTTAGGACATTACTTTTTTATTCTGGTAGACGCATACACTAAATGGCCGGAAATATGGTTAAGGATATTACTACAAAAAACACGATAGATTTTTGCAGGAAAATCTTTGCTACTTTTGGAATCCCAAAATATTTCGTATCAGATAACGCAAAAACCTTTACTTCTACCGAATTTACTACATTTCTTAAAATAAATGGAATTACGCAAAAGCTCACGGCACCGTACAACCCATCAACAAATGGGCAAGCGTTAACATATGTACAAATTCTAAAAAATTCTTTACGTCGTATGCGAGGCAACACAACAAATGTACACATTTTACTGCAACAAATACTAATACAGTATAGAAATACAAGTCATTCTGCAACGGGAAAATCGCCAGCGGAATTAATGTTCGCGAAAAAATTACGTACACGCTTAGATTTACTATTACCTACAGAATGTGAGCATGCGCAAGTAGGAGGCAGAGAAGCGCCTATCGTTTTTGAAGTGGGGAGAAGAGTGAGTTGTAGAAATTACATATGTTGCGATAAATGGATATTCGGAAAAATCGTAGAGAAAATAGAAAAATTACATTATAAAATTCAGTTAGATGATGGACGAACATGGAAAAGACACATAAATCAAATGCGTGCAATAGGCGAGAAAACGCCAACTAAACTAGCGGAGAGTGTAATTTTTAATGATTTCACAGTCAACCATACTCCGCCTAGACTAGAGAGACCGATACAGCAGGCACCACCAGAAGAACCTGAACATTTGCAACAAAAGTTACATCAACAAGCCGTGCCTGTTGACCCACCAAATGTACCACAAGACAGAGCCATAGAGCCTATAGCGGCGACTCCACAGTAAGGCCACTAAGACCGCGTAATTTACCGATTTCATGGACTACGAAGTCAAATTAAATTAAACAGAAACGAAACCATTCGGGCAAGCGTTTTATTATACTAGCGTTTTTTATTACTTTGTCACTTCATTTTTCAATTCTCTTTTCTTTGTCTCTCCTTGACGAATCCGAACAAATGTATTTCTTTTAGCAAGGAGAGTGTTATATGTGTGTTACAATAATTTAAGTTCCCGCGCTTGCGATTAGAGTGACGCCAGAGCTTTCATGAGAACGTGTATGCGCGACCGGAACGACGAAGAGAGGGGGATTGCACGATAGTCAGACGGTGTGGTTCCGCGCTCGAGAATGTACGCACGTACCTAAGACAAATATATTTAGAAGTATCGAGCAAGTACGGTTATACATTTATTTCCGTTGTCCCGTATATCCCTACATACACAACAGAGATGATATTATCATATATGGGATTTAAATTGTCCGTGTCTTTTTGAAGATCGTATTAGTATGTTTTTTTATGAAGAACATTTCCGCTATTTCTCTCTTCTTGGTATTTGTTTCTTTGTGGAGTATTGTAGCTTCTGACCAATTAAAATTATGTCCATATGAGACTCAATGTTTACTTATCACAGAATGATTACTTTCATGTCATTTTATGTCATTCTGATGTTCTTTTATACGCGTTTGTAAATGACGTTTCGTCCAATATACACAGCATCACACTCATAACCTATCCGATAAACCAATTCTGCAGAATGATCTTTATCTATTCTATCTTTTCCACTTTTGATAATATCATCCAATTTTCTAGGGATAGTATAAACCGTGTCAAGCCCGACCTTGTTTAACGTATCACGTATATCCTCACTAAGACCCTTGATGTACGGAATTGCCATACAATTCCGTATGTCAAACAACCATCGCTGGATATTACATATGTGAATATATTTTTAAAACTTTAATTTTATTCGATACATATATTTTACATTTCACCCATTTACGGTTGCTTGTTACAATTTATCAATTATGACCTTTTTTGTGAGAATCTTCATAACAAAAAATTTCTAATGTGATAGTGATAGGCCGTTTTATATTAGGTAATGACTTAACATTCTTCATGTATAATTATGAGATAACTAAAAATTGACCGCGTATCAAATTGTTTATAGATCACCTGAGAAGGACTCAAACCCCGAAAGTCGAAACGTCGTGACGTTTATTTTTAATTACTTTTGCCGAAGGTTATTGAAATAAATACTTCTTTTGTTATTAAATATTGGCAGAACAATTAATTTCGGATCATCCGATAGATCGCATTCGATAAGTTCCGTTTCTCGTATTTAAAATATGATAAACGATAGTATAAGAATAATCAACATAAATATAGATACATAATGTCCTTACGTCATTATGTGGTCATATCAGGTACATAAATCAAGTGTACGGTACAATTTATATCACCAGTTGTATCGCACGCTTATAATAAAGTGGCACACAATTTCGAATTGAATCGATTTATGGTTTTATAACATTTTACATCCCTTCATAATTTTTAATTATATCTGAGGAGATCTGGATACATTCGGTAAATAATTATATCTGGTCAGATCTGATTATATTTGTTCAGATCTGGCCAGAAAGAGACAATTTGCAGATCAAATATTATATTTGACCGGATCTGATGAACCAGATCTGGTCATATCTCGGCAGATCTAATTTTTTTTCCCGGGTATGTATAATATATTCTGTGTGTATGTAGATTCTTGTAACGGTCGATGTCGCACGGCCTGATCACGCGTGGGCTTCGTGCATGAATTGTCGAACCGGGGGGAGATCGCCGAATCCGCGGTAACCGAGACCGCGGCGAAGTCAGTCGCTCTAACAGCCGCCAAACTATCATATCTGTCGCTCTAAGTTCGCTCCGTCACCAGCTCTTATATATTTTATATTACTTATTACGTGTATATTATAACGAAACGTGGAGTGCCTTCAAAAGGGGTTGATGTTCGAAACGCATGAACACTACAAATATTATTATAACTGACAAGTGCCCGCCGTTTGTACGCGAGACTGGTACGCAGCGTGCTCACGTTGTACTCCTATCAATTAAATAAATTCTTGTTACCAGCATTTTGCATTGTACGTTCAATGCTACAACATATGGTCCTTCGAGCCGAATAGGGTGCACGTTTCGGAGCACGCGGTTGCAGTCGGCGAGGAGCCGCCGGTCTTAGCGCGCGCCGGAGTAACAAAGGGTACGTTAAAAAACGAGTGAACATTTAGTGCGTTCAACAAATAAACAGTATAAACTTTCAAGAAGTTTCGAGAGCATTCGAGTAACAGTCGCTAACCGAGAGGCGTTCGGCCGACCTCGCTGAGCTCCGTGTCAGCCTGAGTTCACGTGATCGTGTTTTCATTTTTCTTCCTTTCTTCCTGGCTTTCGTCGAGACAGAAAGTCAAGTTTCTGATAGTCAGTTGTCGTGCACGTATAACGAAGAAAATGAGCGTCAAAAATCTTCGCAAGCAGAGAAGTGTATTGAAGGGGAAGTTAACGAACATAAAAAACTTTATCATCAAGACTGAAAAAGATGTGGAGAGCGTGCTACCGGGGGAGATTACGGCCCGTCTTCAAGCATTGGAAGACATTCATTTGAGATTCCAGGCTGTAGCGCAGAACCTCTTATCACTATTGCCTGAGGAGGAATACCAGCAAAGAGATGAAGTGGAGAAAAACGAGTTTGATGCGCGATATTTTTCGACCAAGGCGGTTTTAGAGCAGTTAGGGGAAAGAATCAAATCACTGTCCACAGGCCCTTCAACAAACACATCGAGTTCGAATAGTGATACAGGCGTGATGCAGGTTTTGGAGCAGCATACAATGTTGATTCAGAGATTGGTCGAGCGATCGGTTGAGAGCGTCGACGGTAGTGCGTTGGCACGGATAGTAGAACAGCAGAATCAATTGTTAGAAAGATTAAGTACGCGGTCTAACATGCCTGCACGAGAATCTCAAGTAAAATTGCCAGTGATCAAGTTGCCGTCATTTGATGGAAACATGGAAGAGTAGAAGCGATACTCCGACACATTTAAAACATTGATACACGACAGCGATCTGACTAATGTACAGAAGCATCAATATTTGGTTGGTTCGTTGAGCGACCAAGCAGCTAAAATAATCGAGTCGATAGACATTTCCGAGAACAATTACGCCATCGCTTGGGACTTATTGAAAAAGAGATACGGTGATGAGCGAGGCATTTGAAAGCGGAACATACAGTGTCTGTTCGAGCTACCACTAGTGAAACGAGAATCAGCCAGTGCGCTCCAAGATTTGGTGGATCATATTCAAAAACATTTGCGAGTTTTACAAGCAATGGGACTTCCTACCGAGTCATGGGGAGATCTAATCATTTATTTGGTCGAAAAAATTTTGGACAACGCGACAAGAAGACGTTGGGAGGAGCACATCGAGCAAAAGGATGATGTGACGACAAGCGTGATGATCGAGTTTTTGCAGCGGCAATGTCAGCTGTTGCGGCGAGCGACTTCAGACAGCGGAAGCGTCAACAAGGCAAGAGACGACATTCGCGAGAAGGACAAAGCGAGCAAGCAGCGATTGTTGAATTCAAAATCGCAGGGCAAGACGACGCTGTCAACAACCACACAGGAGCGACGGTGTTACCCGTGCCAAGGACAGCATTCCATTTATTCATGTAAACAATTTCTAGGTTTATCCGTTGAGGATAGAATCCGGGAAGTCAAGCGATTAAAACTTTGTCTCAATTGCCTCAGAAATGATCATTTTTCGAGAGATTGCAGGTTCGGTTCATGTCGAGAATGTGGTGAGCGGCACAACACGCTATGCCACATTGTGAAGCGAGCATCCTGTTCGTCGGCGGATTCGGCAAGGGGTTCGGCGGACCGTTCGAGAGAGTCATCAGGGACCACGCTGTGCTCCGTGGCGGACATCGAGATAGGAGCATCAACCAACGACGACGAGTCATCGGGGAACATGTCGGTTCAACACGCTCAAGGCGAGCGTAAGCAAGTACTGATGTCAACGGCTATTGTAAATATTAAATCAAATAATAACGATAATCAATTACGTGTATTATTAGATAGTGCAAACGAGGTCAATTTCAATTTCATTACTTTAGCGACGTGTAGCAGATTAAACATGAAACTAGAAAACGTATGCAAATCTATAAACGGTCTAAACAATATGAGTTGCGCGATAAATTACGGTTGTCAAATTTCAATGAAATCGCGAACGTCCAAGTTCGAGTTGAGCCTCTGTTGTTTGGTTGTCCCAAAAATAACCAAAAATTTGCCTTCGTTTTCCATCAAAATATCAAAATTGCCTATCTCAGAAAATCTAAAATTGGCAGACCCTTTTTTCTACAATCCAGGTCACATTGACGCGCTCATAGGCGGAAAATTTTTCCTTCAATTGTTGGAAGCCGGTAAAATTGAACTTGGTGATAGTTTGCCGGTATTACAAAACACTAAGTTTGGTTGGATTGTATCGGACCCAGTACCACAATATTTGATCGCGGGTCGGACGACCAATCGCTAACTTTCGAACAATCACATATGTTTATTTACGCAGCAAATATCAGTAGACGATACTTTGCGGAAATTCTGGAAATTAGAAGAATACACCGATAATAACACAAGGTTGTCGAAGGAAGAACAGTACTGCGAGAATCATTTCGCAAACACAACAAAGCGAGACACGTCCGGGCGGTTTATCGTCCGACTACCTTTCCGCGAAAATAAGGCTCAGCTCTGACAATCGAGAGACATCGCGATGAAGCGTTTAATTTGTTTAGAACGGAAATTTCAACAGGAACCGGAGTTATACAAATTGTATTCCAAATTTATGCGTGAATATATCGACTTAAATCATATGTTTAAGGTTACCGAGGACGCACGAATACCGAATCCAGTCTATTTGCCGCACCATGGCGTTCTTCGTGAATTAAGCACAACAACTAAGCTGCGAGTGGTATTCAACGCGTCCTCGAAGACCACTTCGGGTATCTCATTGAACGATATGTTGATGACGGGACCGAATTTACAGGATAGCATAATCAACATAATGCGAATTCGTTTGCGCGCCGTTGCGATTACGGCTGATTTGCAAAAGATGTATCGTCAGGTTTTAGTACACGAGGACGATCGCGATTATCAAAGAATTTTATGGCGTTTTTCCTTGAATGAGGAATATTGGTTAAACACCGTGACTTATGGTCAAACTAGCGCTTCACATTTAGCCATTAGCTCCGTGCAACATCAAGCGAAAGACGGGGCTATCCGGTTTGAACTGGCGTCGCGAGTTCTACTAGAGGATTCTTATGTTGACGATATTATTACAGGAGCTGATAGCGAGCCTGAAGATATTAAGCTAGTCTCACAATTGGAAAGTTTGTTACGTGAAGGAGGCTTTGAGACTCACAAATGGCGCTCAAATTGTGAGGGAGTTGTACCCGAGCTGCATGCCGGCGATTGAGTCAAGGAGTCGTCGGTGTTGGAGATTGACGCGAATGCCGTAAAGACATTGGGATTGGGATCCCAAATCGGACACGGTTTTCTATCGAGCCTATAACGAGTTCAGTTAAAACCAAGCGTAAAGTTTTGTCAACAATTTCCAGATTGTTTGATCCACTCGGATTGATCGGTCCCATTTTGACTCGAGCTAAATTGATCATGCAAAAGACCTGATTAGCGAATTTGGGTTGACTGAGGATCTTCTTCAGGCATGGGAGGCTTATACGGAAGACTTACGAGAGGTTAGTACGATCCAAGTACCTCGTAGAGTGATTCGGAGCTCCAATGTGGTACGCTTCATTCTACATGCATTTTGCGATGCATCTTTAAGGACCTATGGAGCTTGTATTTACTTGCAAACAATTGACGCAGAGGGCAATTCTAATTCCTTTTTACTATGTTCAAAGGCACGTGTCGCGCCTGTTAAAAGTAAGACTATCACGCTGCCTAGGCTGCGGTGCTCGTAAAATTGGTGCGGAGTGTTAAGAAGGCCCTCAGGATAAAATTCGATGAGGAGCACGCATGGTGCGACTCTGAAATAGTACTGGCATGGGTCGCCGGTGATCCATCGCGCCAGAAACTATTCGTATCAAATCGAACAGCCGATATTCAATCAATTCTTCCGTTGAGACATTGGCATCATGTGGATGGAAACGAGAATCCTGCGGACTTGATTTCGAGGGGTACAAGCTTGAAATTTTTGAGGCAGAGCAAGATCTGGTGGGAGGGCCCCGATTGGTTGTCGCGTTCCGGTGATTGCGAGCAGCGCAAGATAAAACCTCCGAGTCTTACCGAGGAAGACAAGAAAATTATTCGGGCTAAACAGGTTTCGAATACGCGAGTTTTTGCAAACGTTAACAGTTCGAATGACGTTAGAGAGCTCTTATTAAATAACTATTTTTCACTGTCAAGGATCGAGCGTATTCTGGCTTGGATTGTACGATTCGGCTCTAATATTAGAGTGAATCGCGACAATTGCAGGTTCGGGTTTCTGACAATTGACGAGATTCACCGCGCACATCAGTTGTTGATTGTAGCGGTGCAGAGAGTTAATTTCTCCGAGGAAATGTCAAGCCTATTGTCGGGGAAACAAATTCGATCTAGTAGCAAATTATTGTCGCTTAATCCGTTTATGGATGAGAAAGGACTTTTCAGGGTGGGCGGCAGAATTCAAAACTCGCAAGCATCCTTTGATAAAAAACATCCGATCATTTTACCATCCGATAGTAGATTCATGCAGTTGTTGTTCGAAAGAGAACATCGTAGACTATTGCATATAGGTCCACAGGCATTGTTATATTCTATTCGAGAAATATATTGGCCTCTCAAAGAGAAAATCATCGCTAGAAAAATCACACATGATTGCATAACTTGTTTCCGCAACAAGCCGAAACCATTATTGCAGATCATGGGTCAGTTACCCGCAGAGTCACCCCGACTCGTCCATTTTTCGTAATCGGTGTAGATTTTGCCGGACCTATTACTGCATTGGTTAATCGAGGCCGCGGAAGAAAAACTAACAAATCTTACATATCCCTATTTGTATGCTTCTCAACAAAGGCCGTCCATCTTGAGGCGGTCAGTGATCTCAGCACGGCTTCCTTTCTGGCAGCGCTTAGACGCTTTGTGGGACGTCGAGGTTGTCCACAGCGCATTTATTGCGATAATGCTACAAACTTTGTAGGATCTAAGAATTAGCTCCGTGAGATATATCATTTACTCGAGGACGGGAAGCAAGACGTAAACGAGTTTTGTATTTTACATAATATTGAGTGGAAGTTTATCCCACCATCGTCACCTCACATGGGGGAATTATGGGAAGCTGGGGTAAAATCATGTAAATTTCATTTGAAACGCGTTAGAAAAAATCTTCTGACGTTTGAGGAATTAGCTACAGTATTGATACAAATTGAGGCATGTCTGAACTCGCGTCCGATTTGCCAGCTGCCGTCCACGGCAGCGGATTTACAATCACTAACACCGGGACATTTTTTAACAGGTGATTCATTGATCGCACTTCCAGATGCTGACGTAATGGACGTTCCTTTAAATCGACTCGATCGCTGGTAGGCAGTTCAGAGAATCGCGCAAGATTTTTGGAATCGATGGAGCCGAGAATATTTGACGTCACTGCAAGGTAGAACGAAATGGACGTCCGAGCGAGACAATTTAGCCATTGATGATGTTGTTTTAATACAAGATAACAATGCGCCACCATTAAGGTGGAAATTAGGAAAGGTAGTAAAGACTCACGAAGGTGCGTGTTGTGACCCTCAAAACTGCGAGCGGAATTTGTAAGCGAAGCATAAACAAATTGTGTAAACTCCCGCTGACCGATGCGTTGCCTGCAATCAAGCGTTAGGATTAATTGTTATTAATGGTGGGTGGGATGTATGTAGATTCTTGTAACGGTCGATGTCGCATGGCCTGATCACGCGTGGGCTTCATGCACGAATTGTCGAACCGGGGGAGATCGCCGAATCCGCGGTAACCGAGACCGCGGCGAAGTCAGTCGCTCTAACAGCCGCCAAACTATCATCTCTCGCTCTAAGTTTGCTCCGTCACCAGCTCTTATATATTTTATATTACTTATTACGTGTATATTATAACGAAACGTGGAGTGCCTTCGAAAGGGGTTGACGTCCGAAACGCATGAACACTACAAATATTATTATAACTGACAAGTGCCCGCCGTTTGTGGTACGCGAGACCGGTACGCATCATGCTCATGTTGTACTCCTATCATTTAAATAAATTCTTGTTACCAGCATTTTGCATGGTACGTTCAATGGTACATCACTGTGTATGTGTGTGTATATATACATATATACATATTATATATACATAACACACACACACACACACACACACACACACACACACACACACGCGCGCGCGCACACGCGCACACGCGCACACGCGCACACGCGCACACGCGCACACGCGCACACGCGCACACGCGCGCACACACGCACACACGCACACACACACACACACACACACACACACACACACACACACACATATATATATATATATATATATATATGTTATGCTCAAAGACTGAAAACGCTCGATCACTGAGCGAAAAAATCATCCACAACGCATTGTGGACGATGCTGATCGTCCAAATACCAAAATGAGATATTTTTTTGGTGTGTGGACGTTTTTATTGTCTATAACGCGATGTGTGCATTTGTGAAATGTCCATAACGCGTTCTGAATAACTTGAAATGCTCATAAAGCGAATTTACTTGAGGATTTATAAGAATACGTAACCTACATATTTTTTTACTTGAAAGTACACATGTTAGGCGGGGGAAAGGCTTGCCGCAGGCGGACATGTGTACTTTCAAGTAAAAGAAAATAGGTTATATATTCTTCGGACTCCCTCCGATTATCACTCGAAGTCACAACAAAGTTTTTACCAAAAAAGCCGCAAAAAATATCAAAATTCGGAAATGGCCCTCTATTCTGAATGATTACCTCTCAATACAAATTTTGCTTTGTGGCCTTTTTGAATATGCCAAAACGCGTTACGAGCGTTTTTAAAAATGCTACAATACAAATTTCGCGTTGTGGCTGAATTTGAGAAGTCACAATGCGATGTGATCAGTTTTTTCGTTTAGTAAGCGTAACAATAACATTAAAAAAAGACAGTCAACTTTACTCAAGCAGAGCAGTAAAGCATACTGACAAGAATGACAAACATGATTGATCGCTTTGTGAGCATTTCAAGTTATCCAGGATTCCAGAACGCATCGTGGACATTTCTTAAATGCACACATCGTTGTAGACAATAAAAACCTCCACACGCCAAAAAATATCTTATTTCGGTATTTGGATGATCAGCACCGTCCATAACAAGTTGTGGATGTTTTTTTCGTTCAGCAAGTGTTCATGCCTGCTAATAGTTTTTTGTTTGGCGCGTAAATGGTGGCGCTACCAAATCGCGTCTCATGACAAGAGTCGAACGCTTCCGTGCGAGAGGTGGCGTGCGCGTAAGAATTAGTCTCTTCCGGAGAGAGATGGCGTAGAAAGAAGTAAGAATGATGGGAGAACGTGTCCTTTGCGCAAGTATGTAAGAATCGTGTGGCAAGTTCTGTAAGACGATAGAAGGCGAAAATTTGTATCCTTTATAAGCATTTAATAAAATACCAGAAAGGGAAATTCTCAAGAAAAAGTAAAATCCCATTCTACATTTGGTCCTTCAGATTCATTCGGCAAGCGAGAGGGATGTTACGACAGGTTAAGTGACGGGCCGAGCTCTCACGCCATTCACTGCGCAGCCCGAAACATCGGGACGAGTAAATTCAGCATCCTCGTAGTAGACCTACTCACACATCATCTTCTCGCGAATTATCATAACATTCGTTGAGGCATCACATTGTCACTCCTTACGCTGCGCATTCAGGTTATAAGTATTGTAACCTAGGAACGAACTAGAGCTTCGAGAAGCATCGACGGTTCGCGCAAGCAGAGAAGAACGAGCACGGGACAGGAAGCATCTTGTTCGGTTCTCGCATAACTCTTGGGCACATGAGCGGGATCTTGACCGACAGCAACAAGCGACAACGTCGTCGGAGACTGAGCATCAAGTATTCGCATCATACCAGCGCATTCGTCGAGCCAACGTCCGACGTGGTATTATATTGCGCTATTAATTGTAAGTTCATTACTTGATGAGCTAACCGCGACTGTCGCTCTTCGTGAGTTCCTTGTAAGCGAGTTCGATATAGAGATACTATGGCGACAAGGGAAACCGAAATAGCGAAGGGCAAAAAGGCTCGCGGTGTAATTAGGGGCAATTAACGCGAGCTTATAACTGGATAAGGGCGTTCGACGCGCAAATTCAAAGTATAGCAGCCGTTGAGGTTAGGTTGGCCGCAATCGAGAAAATGTGGGAAAAGTTCCGCGAAAGGCAGGACGCTCTTGAGGATCTCGATCCGGAATTCGAGAACGGCGGTGAGCGGGAATCTTTTAAATCCGACTATTATACAGCATCCGCCACCGTTAAAGCGCTTATCGACGCACAACGAAAACGCGAACCGAATCCTTCTTCTTTTTCTTCTTTTAATGGCCTATGAGCTGTACAGCTCCAAAGATGGCCAGGACGAACCACTCGTCGTAGAATCGCATACGGTGTGTCTAGTCTTTGTCGTGGGCCACGGATGGCGTAGCATCAAAAGAGACCGGACGACGGCCATCGCGAACACGCATGCGTGTCGCGACGCGCGAATCCGGTACGAATGCGGCGCTGACGGCCCCCATTCCCCGGAGTTAGGGCTGAAGGTCCGTAGATTTACAAGCAGCGAAAAGGAGGCGAATGAATCGATGATTAGGGTTGCGTAAGAAAGGGAGGATGTCTCTAGAATGAGGGATAGATTTCTCCATGTAACTGGCTAAACGTGAAGCTTTATCAGAATATAGCGGACAATTGAAGATAACGTGATTAATATCTTGTTTAAGGTTGCCACAAGGGCAAGCGCCGGAATCAATTATATTTTTCCTAGCTAAGCTGTGGTTGAAATTATAGTGCTCAGTCTACTGATTAAGACTATCTCTTTACGCTTGAAAGGTTTCTTGTGAAACCAGGGACGGTCTTTACATGTATGGGAATTGTTATAAAAATAGATGCCCTTAAATGAGCCGCAACAACGCATGTATTCGCTAACTCATTTGCGGAGGGTTTCCCTTGCGACTGAGTAAACATCACTATGCGGAATCTTAAAATCAGAAACATAGCCTCTTCTCGAGGCAGCTTTAGCAGTTTTGTCAGCGATTTCATTACCAGAGATACCCCGGTGGGATGGGATCCAAATCAGGTGAAGGATAATGCCTTTAACGGAAAGTTGATATATTTTCTCCTTAATCCATGGGACAATATAGTTCTGCTGGTTAGCCGCATTCGAGCAGACATTCTGTAATACGCTTTTAGAGTCTGAAAAAATTACAACTTTCTCAAAGCCCTGTTGCCAGATGATAATGAGCGCCTGGAGGATGGCCCAGGCCTCAGCAGAGAAGATAGTGGTCTCCATTGGTAGCTTGTGCATAACCTGGATCTTCAATTCTGGCGAATATATACCTGCACCAACAAATCCCGAATCGTCCTTAGAACCATCCGTGTATAATGTGATAGCGCTTTCTCTCAAGTCCTTCGTTCGCTCTAGGAATAAAGAGTTCACATTTTGTATATCTGGTTGAAAAAGTAAAGGCGAGTATTGAATGTTGTGGACCAGCGATTGGAAACTGGTGGCTGAACACCGGAAGAGACACTGTTTGGTGAATTTTACTCAACTTGCCAATGATGGCATGGAAGTATCTAAACGAGGGGATAACCTTGCAGGCCTTCTCGCGGTTGACAGGAGACCTACTGAGCAGAATCAGTTCGTCCAAACCAGTTGTAACCGGGCTGAATTCCTGTGCAATATTCTTGAGGACCAATTTTGCAGTCAGGTAACTGAATCTAATATGCAATGGGGGCTCTTTGGCCTCATCTAGTAAGACGTTTATCGGCGTGGATTGCCGGTAACCGTACGCAGTACGGATGGCCTTGTACTGTATCCGTTGAAGTTTCTCGAAAATGGTCAGGTTGCCAGATAGTTGAAAAACCTGACAGCCATAATCGATGTTACTCCGAATGATGCCTTTGTATATCATCATGAACTGTTGGGGGTGAGCACCCCATGAGACCCCGGCTAAAGCTGTCATGACATTGAGAGCTTCTCTGCATTTACTAATAACGTGAGTAAAATGCGGTTTGCTGTATAACCTGGAGTCGATAAAAATGCCCAAGAACTTTACGACTTCGCTATAGTTGATCGGGTCTCCGTTGATGATAATGTTAGGGATGAAAGGCGGCATAGTCCTTTTACGTGTGAATAGCATTGCTTGAGACTTGGCCGACGAGAGTGCCTTTATCCGTAAGAAAGGCAGAGATTTTTTGAATAGACTCATTGATAGCCTGTATGGCCTTATCGAGGTTTTTGTCAGTTGAGTATATGACGATGTCATCGGCATACAACAATATTTTGCAGTTAGGGCTGATCAACTGGACAATATATTTGATGTAGATGTTAAAGAGCGTCGGGCTTAAAATTGATCCTTGGGGGGTTCCTTTTCTTGCATGGAATGGGCCGGATTTGATGCCATCTAGATATAAAAGATTGTCCTGTTTCCTATAAGATTGAGTGTAAATTTGCGGAAGTGGGATGGAACTCCGACATTATAGAGCTCTCGGGTCAAGACTTGTGGAAGAACGTTGTCGAAGGCGCCGTCAATGTCCAGAAATGTGGCTGCCGTGTAAGCCCCTTTGAGGAATCCAGCTTTAATATCGTTAGTTAAAGCAATGACGCTATCCAGACATGACCTAGCGTTCCTGAATCCTAACTGAGTGTCAGAGAGCAGGTCATTGTGCTCAAGGACATAAAAGGCCATCTAAGGCGATTATAGAGACATTTTTCCAAGATCTTGAGGACACAGGAGATAAGGGAGACAGGCCTCACACCCCTGCCACCAGGGTTCGGTATAAATATCAGAAACGACGTGTACCAGTCCTCCGGAAAGGATTCATTGCGCAGAAGAACGTTAAAGATAACGTGAAGTTTATCCCACAGGAACTCAGGGAATGATGCAAGGATATTGTAATCCAGCTGGTCTAGACCAGGCGCTGACTTTTTTTTGTAGGTTTTAAAGCCGTGCGAATTTCCACCTCCGTGATCGGATTGTCCAGCCAGAATGCAATTCGATCTGCGTTGGCAGAGTCCTCATCCTGCATTTCCATCAACAAAGGATCCCTGGATGAACACGAGGGCGGACAGAGCTTAGCCATCGCTGCTTGAGTCAATATTTTCTCCTCGGTGATGTCACAGTTAGGACGGGTGGCCTGATTCTGATTTTTGAAGGCCTTGACAAACCTCCATATCTGTCGGATGGGGGTTTTAACGTCAAACGTGGCACAAAAGTTTTTCCATCCACGGGCTTTTTCCTGCTTGAGTGTACGTCTTGTAACAGCAACAGCTCGTTGATATTTTATCAAGTTTTCTAACAAATAGTTGTTTTTAAAATTTTTTGCAGCAGTTCTGCAATTGTTAACAGCCCTCTCGCACACGTCGTTCCACCACGGAGCCGGGAATTTTTTGCGTTTGGAAGTATAGCTGGACGGAGAGATGCTCTTCTTTTGGAGAGCGGAAGCTATGCAGGTCTTAATAATAGATATTAACTGAGAGTACGCATTCGGTGCATCGCTGACGTCAATGCTCTCCACACTTTGTCTTGCCTTGATCAGAAGCAAGCCTAAATCTATGAGAGAGTCCTTATTGAATTTAAGTTTGTGGCTAAACTTAAGTTTAGGAGTAATCGGACTATTTATACGAATAATAGGGAGGTGATCACTACCTCCTAAATCTCTATTTTGCTCGTGATCGTAGATACAGATGGCAGACGCCAAGTTGGCGGAGGCGATCGATAAATCAATGACTGAGTTGATATTGTTGGATAAGCTATAATAGGTGGGAATTCCGTCATTGAGAATAGTCAAATTGTGATCAGCGATAGCGGTCGCAATAGTTTCGCCGACTATGTCAGTTCTTTTGTCGAACCAATCCGGGTGGTGGGCGTTAAAGTCACCCATAAAAATGGCATATTTGTACTGTTGAGCATGGATGAAAAGGTTGTTAAAAAAGGAAGCCGGGATATCCTGTCCTGTATACAGGTTACATACAAACAGTTCCTGATTTAAAAAAGGTACAACAATCGCTACTATTTCAACCGAAGAATGGGCAAGATCCAAAAGATCGCAAAGTGAAAAAGAGAAACAGCTTCTAAGAAAGATGCAGATTCCTCTGGAGCCTGACGCGTCCGCAATAAATCTAACCGTGTTGAAACCCTTAAGATCTAGAGATTTGCAGTTAATAAAGACTCTTGAAGGCAAATTATGTCGTAATTATGAGCTATAGCCCTGATCTCTGGTAATTTGTTATTTACGCCTCTGCAATTCCATTGTAATATGTTAGTAGGACCTGCAAGAGGCTGATTAGGCATGATTTTATTACATGCGAAGGTTATTGAAAGAATTCACATTAGCAGGGGGGGGGAGGGAGCAGAATTATTGGAAGAGAAAGGAGACGTCGGAGAGCCGAAAGATTCTCCTAAAAAGAGATTCATAAAGAGGGGACCGAGGTAAGACAGCGCGGAACTAAGTTCATTTATGACGCTGGACATGATAAAACATTTCCTGCTGACTGTGCAGTGAGGGGGGTGATTCTGGGGAAACCGTGTCTGGATTAGAAGTATGAATGGAGTTGTCGGCGGGAGCTTTGGGAGTTGTAAAAACCTTATCAGAAGTTAAGATCGAATTAGAGACTTCTGTATTGGATCTACCGTTCGGAGAGATCAATACATTCCGGTGTTAAAGAAGAAAGGAAAAGACTGATCTGTTGTGGCTGTTGGAAACGCGAGGAAGAATGGGCGAGAAACTAACGTGGGGACGCGAGGAGGAAGAGTGCGATTGGGAGGTTGAGCTGCGGGGTTTAGAAAGTGCATTAGAATAAGAGGCAGGACTGTTACTGTCTTGGAGATTTTGCAATGCAAAGAAGCTGTTGTAAGAAGAGAAAGTAGAGGGCAAGGAAGAGGGGTATGGGGTATGGGGAGGAAGGGGAGGGGGAAGAATGCGAGTTTTGTTTGGGAGAGAGAAGATTGGGGAAGTTGACAAAGTCAAACCTTGAATCGGAATTGTAATCAGAGAGTTTGGAAAGGCAAGGGCATATGCCTTTTTAAGTTGGACAACAATGGAGCATTTGAATGATTTGGCAAAGTGTGGGCCGCCACAGTTAATACATAAATTTTGTGCAGGTCTATCGGGGCATTCTATGTCAGGATCATGCCTATCTTTACCGCAGAAGATGCATCTAGGTTTGCTTTTACAGGTCTTAGCAACGTGTCCTGCCCGGTAGCAGGCAAAACAAATTTTTATCTTAGGAACGAATGGAAAGACCGAATGTTTGACCTTAAATATAACGACCGATCCCGGAAGGACCTGACCGGCGAATTTAACGCAAACCGTGCGCGAGGGTTCGTATTTGAAAGAGTTGCTGTCTTTGACACGGCGGTTAAGTCTGTGCGCTTCGATAACTTTCGGATAAGACTCTATCTCGGCAATCAAATCCTCAATCGGAAGCGACTGAGGGATATCTCTGATAATGCCGGTTTGAACATTTTTGTAAGAGGAGATGAACGCTTTGAGATTATACTTAACCAATGATTGATCATCGATAAGCCTATTGACAGACGCGGCGCTTATAAAAGTGGCCTAGACGTGGCCTTTGCTGACTTTCTTAATTTCTTGTAAACCGGACTTAACGATTTGCATCACGATACGGCCGATTAAAAGAGGATGCGTATTCATAGGCTTGGAGGTATTGGATTCCGAATCCGGATCGCTGTCGATTGCGCGTATGTGTACGACGTAAGATGCTTGGTCGGCTGCAGCATAATGCGAGTTAATTAATTTGCGAACTGTCATAAGCGAGGCCGAACTCGATTTCGTATTAACGATCGAAGGATTATTTTCGCTGTTACCTTTCGACGAAGATCTGCTACTCTTACTTGCCGGGGCGCTGTGCGTGTCGTTTGCCGCGCGTTTCCTTTTTACTTTGTCTGAAGAATCACTCGGTGATTGACCGGAAGCAGACCGCGCAGTGGGCACAGGGGCTAGACTATCGTCGCAATTTCTGGCAATCTGATTGGCATAAGGCGTGGGCGACAGTGAAACGTAATCTGAGCTATCGTGCGAGTCTGAGGAAAAGGTTTCGACTTCCATACCATCGGATATTGTGGGATTGTCAATGGATGCTTCGAATTTTTCATGGATAGGAAGGGAGATAGAGGCATTAATGGCGATGCGCAAGCGCGACCGCAAACGCGAGCGCGAACGCGACGAGCGAGTCCGCGAGCACGACGCAGATCGCGAGCGAGCGCGCGAAGTTGGGCGATCACTAGATCGACGATAATTATGACCGGTAGAATCACGATCGTATGGCGAGGAAATACGGGGAGGCAGCGGTGGGGCCCCTCCCCCTTCGTTAACGCAAGAGGCCGTGGTCTCTTGTATATTGTTTCCGTGCACGATAATCCGATTCTCTATTAGATTCACGCGCGTAAAACTGAGGAGGGACGCTGACGATAATTCGTCAGCAGCGCACGAAATAAGGACGGCGAAGTATCGTCCGTCCCACGCAAAGGACACTCACACCGCGAGAAGAGATTCACTGCGACGAAATAACCGAGCTGAGTAACCGCACACGTCCGTACTCGACCGTGGCCGGCGCGCGAATCGCGAACCGAATCCGAATCAAAGCCTTTACGTTGGTAATCTGAATTTAAATCCACGGGTTAATACGGTGGATAAAATTAAACTTTCTTCGATACATTTGCCCACGTTTAACATTTTCGTATGAACAGTGGCCGAATTTTCGTGATACATTCAAAGCAGTAATTGACGAAAATGAGAGCTTGTCAGATATTAAGAAGCTATACTATTTGCGATCATCTTTAAAAGGTGCGGCCGCAGAGATAATGAGATGAGTCTATAGAGATGTCCACCGATAACTATGAGATTGCGTGAAATCTTCTCGAGAATCGATTCGAGAACAAGCGCGTTCTTGTACATCACCATTTGCAAGCTCTAATTGAGTATCCCGCTATCCATCACGCATCCTTACGTCAATTATTGGACTCTACGGAAAAACACGTGCGAACTCTAAGGAAGTTGGGACAACCGACCGAGCAGTGGAGCGCCATCTTTGTCCATTTGATGACTGCGAAGCTCGATAGCACCACGAAACGCGAGTGGGAGAATAAAACGTCTTCCCGAGACGTAGCGAAATATGATCAGTTTATCGAGTTCATCACCAACCGATGCATTATGCTCGAAACGCTGCGAAAATTTTAAATATCTCAGGAAATTCTTAACAAAAGAGGGCTTTATTATAGTGTTTTAAAAACGTGTCGACAAGATCTACAACTTTTATTTCAAAGAAAAAATCAAGTTTTATTTAAGAAATTAGTGGCCTTTAAAATTTCTTGAAAACGACGATATCTACGACATGACTCTTATCAGAATCATGTGTCACCCTTTAAGGACGTTCACCGGCAAAATCGTTTTCTTAGAAATTTTCTTAAACTTTCAGTATATGTTTAATTAATCGTGTTTTATACGTAGGCGTTTTATTCAATGCCCCTTGCGGCACTAAAATTTGAGATATTCAGCTTCAAAGTTCCGATTTTTAACACGTAATCCCTATATTGAGCTCTCTCGACACGGACATTTTTATGAATAACAAGTATAGTTTTCTTAGAATTTTTTTTAAAAACTAGTATAAGATGCCTCATATTATTAGTAACGTGTGACATTAAAGTTCGATATAGCAAGCGGTATTTATTTTTGAGAAATAGTCGTCTAAAGAACACTATCAGACATAATTTTCGTCTGCTCGGAGGCAGGGAGAGGGAAACTTGGCAACGTTGCTACCGCTGCGACATATAGGTTAAGTAGAGAACGTCAAGATCTTATGGGCAACGTTATTTAAATCAAGCGTAATCTTCCTACCTTCGTACCTATTCTTTGACGATTTTCTAACCTATGAAACGTGGCACGAAATAAACATGCACCTGCCTCGAGAGCCAGATCGAGTAAAGCTGCGCGGCTAGACGAGTTTCAGACTTTTGCGGAAGTAGTTGTTAACCCGTGCGTATGCGAACCAATGCGAACACACTTGGGGGGGGGGGGGGGGGGGGGGTAACTCTGAGTTGAGCACAACTGCCACCGGAGAACGTCCTTAAGGGGCTACATCCACCTAAAGGCCCGAAAAATATTTTGAAATTCAGATTTTTTTTCAAAAACGATTAGTGGGAATAAAACGAATTTTTTTGTACTCAAAGATACTTGCTTTGAGATACATGCTTTAAAAGAATTTTTTATCAAAAAATTTCCAAAAACAAAAAATCTATAGCCGCCGGCAGATGATGATGTTTTTTTCGGCGGTGAACATCATATCTGAAAAACCGCTCGATGGATCGTTTTTAAATTTACACAAAATACGCTGAGAAACATTTAGAGGTCGGTGACAATCGCCGATTTTTAAAATCGATTTTTTTAACAAAATGGCAACGAATTGAAACTCAGGTATAGAAAATCTGTGAGACAATGTCGTCATTTTTACGTAATTTTTATAAAATAAAAATCAATTTAAAAAAAGTAAGATCGTCACCGACCTCTAAATGTTTCTCAGCGTATTAACGATCCATCGAGCGGTGGCCATAATTTTTTTGGTTTTAAACATTTTTTGATAAAAAAATTTTTTTTTGAAAGCTCTCAAAACATATATCTTTGAGTACAAAAAATTTGTTTTATTCTCACTAATTGTTTCTGAAAAAAAATCTAAATTTTGAAATATTTTTCGGGCCTCTAGGTGGATATAGCCCCTTAAACCATACAACTTTTAAAACATTTTTCCGGATCTTTCATATTTTTCGAGATATTTGCCTGCGTCGATTAAAATGACTCACCCTATAGAAATTTAATTTGACTCAATCTACCATCACGCTAGTAACACGCGCTGCCGCCACGCGTACTTTCTTGTAATTAAAAATCGTCACGCGTTCAATATGACGCGAGCCTGCGAGATGCTGCAAAATGCTTCAACCTTGATATTGTTCGCTGCGGATCAGCTTAAGGTAGGCGTCTCGGTACGTGCTAGTCATGTGACTGTTTGTAGGTTTTCACGTTCAGAAATATATTTCAGGCAATTTTTGCTAAGGGAAAAATAATTTTATGAATTATGGTGTAAAATTTCATACGTGACAAAGTATGTTACTTTTTCCAAATTCTGTGATTTTTCTCATTTGACTCCGTTTTGATCAGCTGATCATGCGAGTCGTCGAGAAAGGTTACAAGTGAGAAAAATACTTGGCAACGTCGCATTTTACGTAAAAAGGGTTTGAAAGGGTTTCAAAACGCATGACAGGGGTGTCAATCACTATTCAATTCGGCTAAGAAAGACGAGCCCCATAACCTGCAACTACAGTGATTAGCCAGCGACGTTGCCAAGTCTTCCCAACCTCACCTCGACCAAAAAATGTCTGCTCGATTACCGCATTTTCACTAAAATAAACTAAAAAATTAGCAGCGAAATCTCCGGTAAACTATATATTTTATGGTTGCATCGGATTCTTCGAAATCTAATGTACAAAAAGCAATGTTTTTTCTAACTTCATCTAATCGAAAAATGCGAAAATATGTGATTGAAACCGTGATAGAGCCTTCTTTTTCCGGCCGTCTGTATGAAGTAATGCAAGTGATTTTCGAGATCGATTTTCTAGAGTAAATAGTCGGTAAGGAGCCACAGAAAAAATCGACTGCAAAGCTGATCATATAATTTGATATAAAATCCGAAATCGAAAACTTTATCTAATACATGCCCTGACGAGACGACTACCTTAAGTCGTCTTAAGGGCCCTGGATAGTCACGGAAAATACAGCAGTCGAGTGGCACGACACCTACTGGAGGAAGCTTCGTAGCTTGATACAGAGCGCCGCGATGTGGCCGCGAGTCACTCGAGAGTCGGCTGGTGGGGGAAACGCACACAAGAGAAAGCACGTACCTGTGCCCTTTAGATACGTTCTTTCTGTTGTGTGTGTGTGCCCCACCAGTCGACTCTCAACTCTCTTAAGTGGCTCGCAGCGGAAAACAGTGGACAATTGTCTTGCGGAAGATCTCATTGGTAAAATAACTCATTAATCGTACCAAAAATTGTGTGTCATTGAGCTTCAGTTTGTTGGTTATGTCAGTGTGCTGTCCATTGCCTCAAATAATAATCCAATAAAGTGCCATAAACCATTTTTCAGAACAGTGCTACGCCGACCGCATCAGCTGTCAATTTTTCATTGCACTGTTACTACACTTTCTATATTAGGACCAGCAAATTAATGAGCAGGTAAACATACAATATGCTTTCATCTTTTATTTGAGCGCTTATATTCAATCGTACGGTGACTCTTTCTTATATGAGATCTTCCGTAAGAATTGTCCAGAATTGTCCATATTTCATCTCTCAATTCAAGATGGCTGACCTGGGTATCCAGGGCCTGCTAAGTGATCCTTATATCTCACGTAGCACAGTGCAGAAAGCATAACGAACATAATTTTATTAATTTAATCTAATATAGTAAGTATATATACCGTGCACATTCTATTCTTGGTTCTATATTGATACTTGTGATGTTCTTGGTATTTACTGCGAAATATTCTCAGTATGTACTACGAACTGGAAAAAGGCGGACATCCCTGATAATCGCCAACGATAGAAAACAATAAAAAATTTCTTATCGTTTTTAATATGGTTAGTGAATCGTTTATTTACGATACTCCATCAGAAAATCACGTTACAAAATACTTGGGATCCTATCGTAAATGTCTTATCAACTGCACATCAGTTTCTATCGTTTTTAATATGGTTAATGAATTGTTTGAATCGGTTTTAGTCAATCCATTTCAATCGTTACGAATCGTGAATTAAGGAAACAGATTCATACCGATTCATTTCTTTCAATCGGTTTTTATCGTTTTGAAGAATGCCGGGAACGGGGCAACTAGCGCCAGGAGTCGGAGGCCGGTGGGCTCGGTTTTCGGTGTCCGGGGCGGCTACCGCCAGGAGGTCCTTATATGAAAAGATCTCTTCAGTTACGATACTGGATTTCTCTGCTTTTCGCTTCGCAGGAGGTCTGCTTATATATTATGACTGGATCGTATTTAAATACGAGAAGCGCTTTTCATCACGCGCGGTTTAGCGGCATTGTCGCGAACTAATCGCTGATTTGGTTGATGCGGATTCAATTTATATCATTGATATACGATAGAAAACGAACCGATTTGCTGCCGTAAAGAAGATGATAAGTTGTATGTCAGAAAATCCTGATAAGAAACGATAGATGTATCGGTTCGGTTAAGTTGTATAAATATCGACGAGATGTCTATCGTTTTAACCTTATAAAAACATATACAAAGTAGAAGGTTTTCAAACGATTCAATTTATATCATTGATATACGATAGAAAACGAACCGATTTGCTGCCGGAAAGAAAATAATAAGTTGTATGTCAGAAAATCCTGATAAGAAACGATAGATGTATCGGTTCGGTTAACTTGTATAAATATCGACGAGATATCTATTGTTTTAAGGGGGTCATCCCGTGTGACGGCCGTTTTTTTTAAGCTTTTTTCGGGATTTTTTTTGACGAACAATAAAAACATAGAACTTTAAACTTTTTACCATTTATTTATTAACATTTCAGCAGTAACTCAAATTTTTTTTAGGCCAAAACTCTCACTCAATTATGAGTTATACCACTGTAAAGGCACTCATGTCGAAAAAAGCGGCGTCCATGATTCAGGCTGATCGGCTTATCTGAAGTCAAAAAATCAAACAGTATTTTAATCTGTGAAGCTATGGCTATCGCCGGAACTAGGATAATTAAAAAATGTCAAGCCGTTATTTTTTTTTATGACAAAATAATCACAAAAAATCATGAAATTTGTAAATCAAATGTTTGAAAACGTGTAAAATATTCAATTTTCAATATTTTCAAATAATCCTAGTTCCGGCGATAGCCATAGCTTCACAGATTAAGATACTGTTTGATTTTTTGATTTCAGATAAGCCGATCAGCCTGAATCATGGACGCCGATTGCAAACTTTTTTTTTACATGAGTGCCTTTACAGTGGTATAACTCATAATTGAGTGAGAATTTTGGCCTAAAAAAAATTTGAGTTACTGCTGAAATGTTAATAAATAAATGGTAAAAAGTTTGAAGTTCTATGTTTTTATTGTTCGTAAAAAAAAAATCCCGAAAAAAGCTAAAAAAAACGGCCGTCACACGGGATGACCCCCTTAACCTTATAAAAACATATACAAAGTAGAGGGAGTTCGGTCTGAGACGCCATACGTGACGGACGTGTTTTCTCGCTCTGGTCCCGCTTAGTACTCTGAGCTTTCTTTTTCCTGTTACAGTGCACATAGTTCTACCGTTTTGGGGATTCGTTAGTGCTTCTTCGCACTGGGGCTGTCCCCGTAACTATTAATTCTTAGTGCTCCCCTCTCGGTGGAGGAGCTTATTTTTCTTACTTGTTTAAGCGTGCGGTTATGGCAGATTTGGCCGACCCGCAGTTTATGCTCGGTAACCCACGGGCATCGGACGACGAGGCATTAAGACAGGTTCACAAGAGGATGAAGACTGGTGTCTCGGAGCAGGAGTTTGACTCAGCCGTCAAGGACTTTTTGGCAACGAATCATACGAGTGAATCTGAGTGGAGTACGGTGAGAGGTCATAAGACCTCTTCCTCTAAGAAGTAGAGAGATGAAGAAATTAACAGGAGACGCAATATCCCTCCCCACGGTAGTGATAATTCTTCGGACGCCGCTATGGAGATAGATTTAGCTAATTTAGATAATAATAATAACGCCCAGACAAGCGATTTTTTGAAACAAGCGACCCTGGCTAGCAGTAATAAGAATATTGACGACGGTGCACGTTCCTCGCACCAAGAAAATAGTAACGACGACATGGATTCCGTCTCACGATCACGTGATACGCTTGTGATCAATGAGCCTTCACACGCACGGCTCGACAAGGAAGTGTTTATGGTATGCGGTTCCGTATTGAAAAAATGTACACAGCAGCACGTGATCCCCACGTTAACGAGATATGATGGTAGTTTCCGGGGTAAGGCGAAGATTACGCTGAGGCTCCCTCCCGACCAAACGTCCGCCAGAAAAGGTAGAAATTTAATCAAGATATGGATGATCCTTTCTGAGTGTCGGGTTTGCCCTGAGTCGGTGGTTATGCTTAACCACTTTACTGCTGAGGCTGAATTCAAAGATTGTATTGACGCTAATTTTGCCTTAGAAACTATTGAAAAATTTCCTGATCCCAAGAGACTGAAGGCCCATATGGAGCAACGATCAATGATCAGCAGAGGTGTTATCTCTGACTGGCCCGCGTCGATAGAAGACCTGTGGCCGATAATTCAGGATAAGTCCGGTATTGTCGGTCTTGAACGCATGTATTGACGCAAATGGGATAGCGTAAAGAGAAAATCTGTCTTTACAGAAACGGATAATATTATTGTTACGTTTAGAGGTGTCGGTGTTAACGACCTAAAAATCTTTTCTAATAATGTTGGCCTTAAAGTTAGACCATTTGTTCCTCAAGTTAGGCAATGTTTCAATTGTTATCGTTTCGGCCATACTAAGGTCTCTTGTAAGAGTGACACTTGTTGCATCGTCTGTGGTGAAAAGGCGCACGGCACCTGCGACAAACCGGTCAGGTGTCGAAACTGTAGAGGTCCACATAAGTCCACATACAAAAACTGTCCTATTTAAAAAATATATATATATAAACATTGTCATGGCTCATAAAAATCTTTTGTTCTATACCGCCAGACGTATTGTGGAGGGCGGTGAGCGTCCTATGATATCCTCCCGTGATGTGCTGTCGAGTTCTGAGGTTTGGCCGAATCTGCCTCCTACCAGGGGCGTTTCTTTTTCGGGGGTGGTGAAACATGGTTATGCGTCTGAGGGCAAACGTATGCCCGACACCGCTCCTGTGATTTGTCTGAGGGAGGTGGCGTTCCATCGCCATCGCTATACTGACGCCCCTAGGAAATGAAGTGAGGCTCCTGACAGGTCTTCTCAGGAATATTATAAGCAGTTCGATCTGCGAGCCGCTGAGATCGGTAAGGATAGACGGGGCATTCTGCTGTCAGCGGCTCATGGCGGAGCGGCCGAGTCGCGGTCGGCCTCCACGGAGAGGTCCAATGACATGTTTTCTGTTCATGATAGGGTTCCTATAAGGGAGTTGGGCAGATACCGTTGCCCGATTGTGATTGGCTCCGCCATTTTCTGGGCAACTTCCGGTAGTTTCGGCAACACCGGCACATGGCAATCTTGGCATAGCTATCATCGATGATCGACGCAATAACGTGATAAGTGCTGTATTATACACATACGAAGAAAACTGTTTATATTGATGGTAAATATTGTGTAATTGTGTAATATATAATTAAAGTGAAAGTGATGGAATGCCCCGTATATAAAATACCTTGTGATTAATGTGAAAAATAGAAAATGCCACATTGTGTAGCTTCCGGATGCTACAATTCGTCCAAAAAAGGCGCAGTAATGCATATCTTTCCACGAGATTTGCAACGTAAAGAAAAATGGATAGAAAATGCTGGTGGACCTTCAGGATTCAAATACTGCAGAATTCCAAACAAAAATTCATATTTATATGAGGTACGTTTTCTATTTATGAGGAGTTGATTTATTAGCGATTTATTATTGTTAACAAGCATGAAGATTCTGACGACGTACAATGTAATATACTTCATTTTTAATATACTGTTCCATTTGATAGTTCCATTTCACGGTTGACATGTATGAGAAGGAACGTGTTGATGGCCGGAAAAAATTGAAATCATCTGCTGTTCCAACGGTTTTTGGAGAACTTGTCATTCAACAAAATTAATAAAATATTGCAAGTAAATAATATATCAATAATATTTGTTTTTAATTAATTCGTTACATTCAATAATATTAACATTCATGGCTTATTTTTTTTTTACATGCATCAGTATATCATATACGACAGAAATTTGTAAGTCATATTTTCATAATTTACGTTGTTTGTTTTGTTAAATATTGGTATTTATATTTTAGCGTTTATACCTGATACTACATCAGCTACAGAAATCGTAGTAGCTCCTGAATTAATAGCTTAGGAGGATGAAGGATATGTTCCCAATATCGAAGCTGCTGCAGAAATTGAGATATCTAATCTGGTTCAGAGAGAGAAAGAATTTCTCTCCGATACTAAACCCACTAGTATTCGATCAGATATTACCATTCCTTCAGGAAGTTTCTCATTCTGGCGAACCAGCAATTTTGATGGCTATTATAGGTAATATTTTTAAAGATAATTTTAAAGATAATTTTACATTTATTGCAGTTTGTCCAATTTTGTTAAAAAAAAAATTGATAAAAATATTTTTTTTTATGTTGCCAGGTATTTACAGAATGTTGCTTACTCACGGCAAGCTAGGTATGGGCAAAGAAATATTGGCAACAAAAGTACTACCGTTTCTGTTGTCTCTCTGCATAGAACAAAGTTAGTATGACACAATACGAGGCACTTTCCACGCTAGTCGTCGATGTGATAAATCGAGTAACCATCTGTACTTGCGCTTCTGCGTTCTTGCGTTTGCGACACTGGGGTGTCGATTATTTTGCGGCGTTCGTCTCGCGTTTTTTCCGTTGGCGTTCCGTGGGGCGTCGGGCGCCGGCCGGTGGCGGGTTTCCGCCGCCTGGGGTCCGGTGCGCCGTCTTTGGCGGCGTTCCCGGATCCCTGGGGGGCCGGTGGCCCGCGGCCGGTCGGCGCCCGGCGCCCTTTCGGTGCCTCTTTGGGTTCTTGAGCGGCGCTAGGTACTTGTGCTGTTTTTTACTTGTATATGTTTTTTGTTTCCGGTGTGGCTGTCGCGCTGGTCGCGGGGTTCTGCTGGGGCTGGCCGGCCGCGGCCCGCTTCTCGCTGCTTTTGGGCTCCGGCTTCATTGCTTCGTGCAATGAAGGCCGGTAGCCTTTCGTAGGGGCGGAGCGCGGCTGGTCGTTCCCGGGGGGTTCCCCGTTGGCCTTGCGGTAGGGCGCATCGGGATTAGAATGTTTTTGCGTCCTTCTCTCCCCCCCCCCCCTGAGTGGGTGGCGGGGGGGGGACGCGGTCTCTAATTTTGCCGAGACATCTCTCGGCCGATGAGTCGAGTTCGTAGAGTCAAGCTTTGTTTTTTGTGTAGGTGGCGGGTTTATGTTCCCCTCCTAATGTTTACGAGCCCGTGGATTCGGGCTCGTGTTGGTATTATGTGGAACCCCTCTCCGGATAGAAGGGGTCCCTGTTCGTTTTTGTTCGTGCATGTCCGTGGTCGTGTACGTCTTGGTCTGGGGGGTGACTCCTCGGTCGGATGGTCCCACAGCCAATGAAGAGGCTCCTCAATGATAAGACTGCCCGCAGGTGATATATCATGAGGACTCTCTGAGGCGGTCGAAAGATCTCACACATACGTGCTGTGGGGTCTCTCGACTAGGGAGCCTATCCGTCTGGGGCTAAGCCCCGCAGGGTCAGACCCATCGGTGGCCGTCATCACTGTCGGATTACGTGTTTATTGGCGCCTCGGCGTGAGGACCGTCATGTTATGTGATGTAATACCACGTTGTAGTCCCGCGTAACGTGACTATGGTCCTTTGTCCTGTGTTTAGGGGAGAGAGTTTTTAGTGGGTGCAAGACCCACATATCCCGGGTGGCCGGCCCCCGGTGGAATGCGCGAGGCATTTTCTCTCTTCCCACGAGAAACAAAAAAAAAATCGAGTAACCAGCGAGCATTGAGAGGCATTACGACAATTGGATGCGGTGCGCCGTGAGACGCAAAACCTCGATCAGGCACTTTCTCAAGTGACGTCGCCCACTTTTATGCAAAACAACAGTCTAAGCGACATTAATCTATCGCCTCAAGTTCTATCACCGAACACTAAAACAGTAAATATTGAAAATGGATTAACCATCGAAGACAAGTACAGGTTTGTCTCAGCTATTTTCTGTTAGCTTTAGTGGCAGGGAAGACTATTAGAGACAGTCCGTTGTACTTCAGTGTTTATTACAATGTGAGCGGTAACACCAAAAGCGCGGCAGCAGCCATATATAAGTACGCACACAAGAGAGGAAGCTCATGCGGTAGAGCAGGAACAATACAGCGCTATTGTAGCGGTCGGTAAAACATATCGGGTACATGAAAATAACTAAACGTGTGTAATATTACGATATCTCTACACTCCCTCTATCGGAATATATATATATATGTGTGTGTTTTTTAACTGAACATAAGATTTAATAAGCGAACACAACTTAAATGTTTATCCTTCACCAGAGGTTTTGTTAAAATGTCTGCCATGTTTTTATCTGATGAAATAAATTTTACATTAATTAAACCTTTGCTTTGAGCATCTCTAGAAAAATGATATCTTATTTCAATATGTTTGCTCCTTTGGTGAAGCATATTCTCTTTACTCAGTACAATTGCGCTTTGATTATTGCATAATATATCCGTTGGATCGTGTACATATTGATCTCCATACATCTCTTTGATTAATCTACGTAAATGTATAGTTTCTTTCGTTGCTTCAGAAAGAGCCACATATTCGGCCTCCATTGTTGAAAGAGCTACTGATGTTTGCTTCTTAGAAGACCAGCTTATTGGTCCTCCAGCTAATAGATGTATGTTTCCTGAACAAGATTTGCGGTCATCCTGATCACCGGCCCAATCTGCATCGGTATACGCTTGTAACGGTTTCCCTGTTTTTTGGTACAATATTTTATAATCAACAGTTTGTTTCAAATAACGGATGACATGTTTCGCGCACTTCCAATGTTGCGGTCCAGGATTTAGATTGTATCTACTTAACGCTCCAACTGTAAATGAAATATCGGGTCTTGTCGTATTTGCCAAGTAAAGGAGGCTACCTATTAATTCTTTATATGGTTTACTTTCCATTTCTCTTTTCTCATCAAGAGTGTTTGCCTCCATTTCTTTAGATAATTTAATACCTGAAGCTAAAGGTGTAGCTACGGGTTTACATAAGCTCATTCCAAATCGTTCGATAATTTCATTTATATACTTTTTCTGTGAAATTTTTATTGATCCCGTATTCCCATCTCTTTCGACTCGTATACCCAATATTTCGCTTACAGGTCCTAAATCTTTCATTTTAAAAAAATTACTTAATTCGAGCTTAACTTTAGATATAACTTTTAGTGATTTTGACGCAAAAAGGACATCGTCAACGTAAACGACTGCTATTACATAAATGCCATCAATAATGCCAGTATATACACAAGGTTCTACCTTAGAAGCTTTAAGCCCAATTTCTTCTAGTTTTTCTTTTAATTCATCTTGCCAAGCACGGCCAGACTGTTTTAAACCGTAAATAGGACGACACAGGCGACATACTTTATTTGGATCATGCTTGAACATTGGGGGTTGCTCCATATATATTGTTTCTGATAAATTGCCTTGTATATATGCTGTCGTCACATCCATTTGATGTACGTGATAACCCATTTCTACGCTTACTGCTAAGAGTGTTCTTATCGTCTGTATTCGCGCAACAGGGGCATAAACTTCTTCATAATCAATACCATGTTTCTGTTCGCATCCGCGTGCAACTAACCTAGCCTTATATCTATCTATTTCCCCATTTTGATGCCTTTTTATATAAAAAACCCATTTAGAAGAGATTACTTTCATATCCGGTGTTCTATCAACTAATTCCCATGTATTGCATTCTAACAATGAATTATATTCGCTTTTCATGGCATCTAACCATCTATCTTTATCAGATCTTTCTAATACATCCTCTATCGTTTCTGGATCGCTATCTAAATTTATTGCAACGCTTGCTGTATGATATTGTTTTTTAGGACGTCCTGGTTTACCAGTTCTAATCATCTTAGGTCTCCCTCTAATCCTTTTACTATTTTCGGAAGTTGAGACTTCTTCATTCAATGTATTATTTAATATTTCATTTGCTTCTTCATATTCACTTGAATCTGAAATTTCTTCTACATTCTCTAACTCACTTTTTTCTTTTTCAACTATGGGTTTGACGTCATTTAATATTTCTGACTCGTCTCTAATATTTATGTTTGGTATTAAATCTACGTCTACCGATTCTACTTTGTTATCATTTACATCTTCAATAAAACGAACGTCTCGACTTTTAATTACTTTTCTACTACTGGGGATCCATAGTCTACATGTCTTTGACTCACTAGAATAACCAACAAGTATTGCCTTTTCTCCTTTTGGATCAAACTTTGAAATCCCTGGTCCTTTTCTTAGGAATGTAGCGTGAGAACCAAAAATTCTAAAGAATTTAACGTTTGGTTTGCAACTTGACCACAACTCATATGGAGTTATACCATCGTTTGCTTTTGAAGGGCATCTATTTCTTAAAAATACCGCCGTATTAATGGCTTCAGCCCATAAGCCCTCGGGTACCTTTGATTTAATTAACATTGCACGCGCCATCTCAACGATTGTTCTATTCGCGCGTTCCGCAACTCCATTTTGCTGCGGAGTATATTCAACCGATAATTGTCTTCTTATACCCTGACTTTCCAAATACTCATTAAACTCTTTACTAACATATTCTTTTGCATTATCACTACGTAACTTAATTATCCTACGACCAGTTTCTTTCTCGACACGTAACTTATATTTCTTAAATTCTGTTAAAATGTCACTACGTGATTTTAAAAATACAACATCCATATATCGCGTTTTGTCATCAATAAACGTCGCAAAATAACGTGCATTTCCATATGATTTTACTTTCATTGGCCCGCAAATGTCTGTATGCACTATATCTAAAATGTTTTTTGCTCGACTACCTTCTTTAAACGGCAACACATGAATTTTGGATTGATCACATGTTTCACATGGCAATTTTTGACTTTTTGATGGTAGATCTAATCCGTATACTCTTTTCTTATCAAATAACTCTTTTAAATCATTGTAATTCAAATGGCCATACCTTTCATGCCACAATTTTAATTTTGAATTAGAATCATCACTAACACTGAGAACTTCATGGTTTGCCATTTGTTTAACTACATACATGCGATTTTTCCTAGTTGCGGTAAAAACTAATGAATTGTTCGGTCTAGTAATATACGCGTTATTCTCCGAAAATTTTACCTCGTATTTCTTTTCAGTCATCGCTGGAACTGATAGTAAGTTACTTCTTAATTCCGGTACATATAATACGTTTGTTAATTTTACTGGCTTTACTTTACCGTGTATTTTAATATTTATTCGTACAATCCCTACTCCATGAGATATTATATTTTCTTTCCCGGCTGTGCTTATATTACTAATCGGTCCATCAGATAACTTCTCAAACGCGTTTCTATCGTTACACACGTGTGAGGTAGCTCCGCTATCTAAACCATTCGTTTTTTTCTACGAACAAACTAAAGCCGAGATCGCGATTAGAGAGTTCTCTTCTTCTTGTTCCTTCGTTTTACTCGCTTGATTAGCCTTGCCGCCATCTTTTCTTTTTAGGCGACAACGATTCGCCTGATGCCCATATTTACCGCAGTTGAAGCAATTGCCATTAAATTTCTTCTTATCCTGGTCGCTCCTGGTCGAACCTTTGTTTGTATGTGCAGATGACTCCTTATTTGCGTGAGCTTTCCGGGTAACCAGCGCCGACGTTGTAGCATTTTCTTTATTCTCGTTTCCTTGACGCCTTGCCTCTTCTTCTATTAGCTTTCCTTTAATGAAGTCGACTGTTGGAATTTGATCCCTCGACTCGATCGCCACACAGAAATTTTCATAATCGTCAGGTAGACTGCTTAATAACATTATTGACTGCAGCTCGGGAGGTATCTCTATTTCCGCATCTTCCAGTAAATTAACCTTCTCTTGGAAATTATTTATGTATTGTGACATTGACTCAGAAGGACTTTTTCTTAGGTTATACAATTGTCGATACAAGACTGCCTTTCTTACCGGACCTTTTGAACTGTGTATTCTCGCTAATTCATCCCATGCCTGTTTGGATGATGCTGCTTTCCTTAAGTGTCCTAATTCCGCCTTTGATACGCTCAGAACAATGAGTGCAAGAGCCTTTTCATCCTTGGTCGTCCAATTTGATGCACCTGCTTCCGCCTCAGGCCTTACGATTTCGCCACTTGTATAGCCCCAGAGGTCATTATATATGAGCACACTCCTCATTTGCATTTTCCATGCCTCATAGTTACCGTCAGATAACTTTTCGATGTGCTGTACACTGCTATGCATTTTGGCACGAAGGATCGATGACACAAAGGATCGATGACACAGTTACTCGTTTGGCTTATTTACGTTCTTCTCCGTCCCTGGGCCCATAACCTGTTAGCTTTAGTGGCAGGGAAAACTATTAGAGACAGTCCGTTGTACTTCAGTGTTTATTACAATGTGAGCGGTAACACCAAAAGCGCGGCAGCAGCCATATATAAGTACGCACACAAGAGAGGAAGCTCATGCGGTAGAGCAGGAACAATACAGCGCTATCGTAGCGGTCGGTAAAACATATCGGGTACATAAAAATAACTAAACGTGTGTAATATTACGATATCTCTACATTTTCAAAAATTTCATATTTTATTCGACATACTAATTGCTATTTACATTGATTTCTTTCCAGATTAATTCAACAGCAAGAAACGCATCAAAAATTGCAGTCTCAATCTATGTTGACTCCATAAGCTGCACCACAACCTGTAAAGTCGCAGCCAAAGGATTTAACTGCGACTTTATTAAAAAACAATCTAGACGAATTAAATCTGTCTGTGTCAAGATCGACCATGTCACAACCGGACTAAAATTACTCGGCTACTAAAAATACATATAAATATAACGACATTAGTCTAATGTAATCGCAATTTTCAACATTTCCAACGCTTAATTTGCAAACAACATTGAATAGGCCAATGAATTGGAATTCCAATGGAATGAACGCGCCCATGAACTGGAACTCGCTACAATCTACCTTGATGTGGAACTCTATAATTCCCCAGAATAATGTAAATTTTGCTGCACAACCAGAAGTTAAACCAAACTTAAACTTTCCTAGAACTTCGTAACCTCTTTTGTCGCCCACTAATATGCAAACCAATACGAACAAACCTAATTCATCCACACAAGATATCATGGCTTAGTTAATAGATTTAATTCTAATACAAACATTAATAAATATTTGCACAATTTCTTTCTAAATAGTATTTCAGCAAAAAAGCAGCGTTATGAGTAATCATCTTAGCGCAATAAGTGTAAAATTCCTCTCAATTAAATGATGCAATTATTGTACAATATTTGCGTAATTTTCCTATTGGAGTATAAATTGATTTTCATATAACATAATTATACGTATACTTCAGAAAGAAAGTTTCTTGTATTAAAATAAAATACATATTTATCTGAAGTTTACTATAGAAATTTTTATTTTTCTTCCCTCGTTGTTAAAAGTATAATTTGGTTTACTAATAACTTTTATTTTTGTTGTTAACTGTAATAAATGTGTTAAATTTATAATGGCTTCAATATTTTTACTGTCATCTTAGGTTATAACTTCATCAATTTTTATTTATTCTTCCATTTTATCTTCTATTTTATATATTATATATATTCTTCTATATTAATATATATATTACGTTTGCTACAATAAGTTATAATAGCCTTTTTATACATTGCATTTCATATAGTAGTTACGATACAGGATTTTAAAATTTGCCGCTGTTTATACGCTGAAGAACAGAAAAATGGCGACTTCTGCCACATTTGCCCAACTCCCTTATAGAAACCCTAGTTCATGAGGACCTTGAGCGCCGCGAGGATTGGAGGTCGATTAAGGAAGCACTGTCTGGTATTCTTCAATTAATTCATAGAATTGTGGGATTTCGGCAATCGGAGAACGTCCCCGTCGCGTGTGTTTCCGTCACGAGTATTCGCCTGAAAGAAAAGAGCGAACAAGTGAAAGTGGTGTAATCAGCCCGGACGGAAGCACCCGGTAGCAGCCCTCTCCAGAGGAAGGAAGCACCCGGTAGCAGTCCGCTCCAGAGGAAGGAAGCACCCGGTAGCGGCCCGTTCCAGAAGAAGGAAGCACCCGGTAGCAGCTATCAGCGACACCGGAGAAGGCCCCGACCTACCGCACGGACTCGCCAGCCCGAAGCAGCGAAGCAGGGACAAGGCGAAGCAGCCAGGCGGCCCTGCAGGACACGAATCAACGGAAGACAGACACGATGCGTTACACGGCGTTACTATAAGTCCGTTCCAATCTATTATTGCGAGCGCCGAATGTAAAAGTTAGTGATAACCGATAAATGTCAGGCGGCAAAATCACCCCTTTCCGTCCCGTCCGAAACGATTCGTTCCTACACAGCGAGACAGCGCGGAGCGCGATTGAAAATAGCTTCGCAAAGCCCCGTACGCGTAGATAGACGTACCCATAGCGAAGCGTTAGACCGCGTGCGATAGAATTTAGACTCGCGATTGTCAGACGATGACACGCCGGTACTAGAATTGCACCCGAACGTTGTACTAGAGCGAGAATTTTCGTTCGACGAAGTAGACGCAAGTTTAACGCGCGAAAATAATAACGGCGACGGCAGACTGACCCCGACATAAGCAGACGCACATTCAGACGCCGCAGACAGTGACGGGTGGTGGTTACATTGGGACAGGTGACACACACGACAGCAGCATAGTCGATTCTGACGAAGATTCCGCGGAGGACATTATGAGCCAGCAAGGAAGAGCGACTCAGGACAATATACCCCGCGACGAGACTCAAAATATGCCGCTGACACTCGAGCAGGTCAACGCGGAAATAGAGCGACTCCGACCCTCGGTTAACAGGCGACCGTCCGACATCGACCAAGCCGAGCCCCTGAGCCGGCGCGTGCAGGTCCAGGAGCACAGGACTCCGTGCTTAACGACATCCTGAATATGATGCGCGACATGCAGGATCGCATGAACCGTACAGAGGCCGCGGAGTTTGAGCGCTCTGTCGAAATCTTTCGCGTCATGCGCGACATGCAGGACCGCATGAACCGAATAGAAGCCGCAAATTACAATCGCCCCGACGAAATAGGTCGCCGCGTACGCAGCCAAGGTCCCCTCGACATAACTTACGGACGAACGTTGGAAGACGTCAGAAACCAACACAATCCCATAAATACGTACATTAAATTAAAGGAAGCCCGCGATATGATTCCGGAAATCGACGGAACGTCGCGCAGTCAGGTACAAAAATTTCTAAACGCCAGCACCTATGCGATGAATGAAATTAACCCCGCGGAGGAAAAATCATTATTAAAGGCTATACTTGCACGAAATTAACGGAAAGGCCATGTACGATTTCCAAACGCGTAACATACATTCTTTCGCTCAACTGAAGCAGGAAATAGAAATGTGCTATTTAGCAAGCGAAGCACCACGCACATTCAGAAAGAATTTAATATGCTCCGGCAAAAGCCAGGCGAAAGCGCGAGAGAATACGGACTCCGTGTAGATAAATTATCAATGGACTATATCAATCAATGACCGAAGGCCGTGAAACATTCTTCAGAACAAAGAAAAGCGATATTAGATACAATGCAGGAGCTAGCGCTAGAAAATTTCCAGCTAGGACTCCGAGATGACATTCAAACTATCGTGCGATCACGAAATTACGTCAATCTCACAGCAGCAATTTTGGGCGCCACGTCAGAGGAGGAATTGAAAGGTCCTCCTCAGCGCTCGACTTATAATACCGACCGAAACAAAAACGGTCAGGAGCCATCCCGACAAGCTCGAAACGTTGGAATTGATTGCCACAAATGTGGAGAAACAGGCCATTACGGGCGAGATTGCCGTACGACCCACTAATAGATTCTCGTTGCCAAAAGCAGAAAAACCCAGCGGAATAAATACCGTCGAAAAGTATTGCAAGCATTGCAAAAAGGTAGGGCATAAACAGGAAGATTGTTGGACGCTTAACGGACTACCCGAGAAAGAACGGACTCGCCATTCTAAATATAAGCCGCGGGAAAGGAAACAGATAAATGCGGCCGAAAGGAGCCAAGGAAATAGGACCCCAGAGTCAGAAGAGGAAACAGCAAGTAGCGACAGCAGCAGCAACCGCAGCAGCGGTAGTGACAAACAAGAGAGACAGAGAAGAAATAAAACACGACGCGCGATCGAGTACAGAGTAGCTCAAGTGACAGGTAAGACAGATAAAAATAAACTCGACCTCGTCACCCTCCCGATGCTAGAAGCAACTAAGGGAAAATTAAATTTTTTGCTAGACTCCGGAGCCGCCGTTACTTTCATAAAATTAGGAAAACTAAAAGACACAACTAAAATACGGGATAAGAAAATAGCACTGACCGGCGTAACGGGACACCAAATCTACACCTCGGGAAGATAAGAGCATCCATACTAATAAGCAAAAAAATGATACGACATACAATGTACGTAGTACAAGACGATTTCCCGATGGACTACGAAGGCATTCTAGGAATCGATTTCCTGAAAAAACATCAAGCCATACCCAATCACGCTGAAAATCGGTTAAAAATCGGTACCGCGACATTTAAACTGCAACCGTACCGAAAGTTTACCTTACCACCGCGTAGCGAGACTATAATATCCGCGATAACCAACACAAATAAAGTAGGTATCGTACGGAGCGAAGAGGTAATGCCGGGAGTATTTGTCGGCAACTGCATGGTAAAAACCAATAGACTTGTCTGCCCGGTGAGCATAGTAAACGTTACAGAAAAGCCAGTAGAAATTGTCACGCCGCATGTAACTCTAGAAGAGGCACCGGTGACCGACACGGCAGACATACTCACGTTACAGCCGACTAAAAAGCTCGAATCCATCAAAGAAAGATGCGAAGAAATACGTCGTAAATTAAGAATGGAACATTTAAACGACGAGGAGAGAAAGTCATTAGAGCAAATATGCGAGAATTTTTGTGACGTATTCCATTTAGAGAACGACAAACTAACGTGTACTCCAGCGGTGAAACATGAGATCCCGACGCGTACTGATAGCGCGCCGGTGAACGTCCGACCTTATCGCCTGCCGGAGAAACACAAGGAGGAAACAAACCGACAAATTAACAAGATGCTCGAAGACGGAATTATCCGCCCTAGCACGAGCCCGTGGAATTCTTCAATATTAGTAGTACCCAAAAAACCGGACGCCTCAGGCAAAATAAAATTTCGAATCGTCATAGATTTCCGCAAGCTGAATTTTCTTACAATCGGAGACTCATTTCCATTGCCTAATATTACAGAAATACATGACAAATTAGGAAAGGCGAAATATTTTACATTAGATCTCGCATCCGGCTACCATCAGATACCGATGCAGGAAAAAGATAAAAAGAAGACAGCATTTTCAACACCCAATGGACACTACGAATTTAACCGAATGCTTTTCGGATTAAAAAACGCGCCAAGAACCTTTCAGCGAGCTATAATAGCAGCACTAATAGGTTTAGAAGGTATCAAATGTCTCGTTTATCTCGACGACATCATAATATACGGAGCAACCTAGGCCGAACATAACCGGTGCCTAATTGAAGTACTACAACGATTACGAAAATATCGTTTCAAACTTCAACCGGATAAATGCGAATTCTTGCGCAAAGAAGTATTATATTTAGGGCATATTATTTCAGAAAACGGAATAGTACCAGACCCTAACAACATACAAGCAGTAATAAGGTGTAAAACTCCGAAACGAGCAAAAGACGTTCAAACTTTTTTAGGACTTGCTGGATATTATCGAAAATTTATCGACAATTTTCCAAGATTGCAAAACCTTTAACAAAATTATTGAGAAAAGGTGAAAAATTTATTTGGACAGCCGAACAACAATAGCTTTCGAAACATTAAAGGAAAAGCTAACTACGGCACCCATATTAAAATACCCCGATTTTACTCAAGAGTTTTTAGTAACTACAGATGCATCCGACTATGCAATCGAGCCGTGCTATCACAAGGAACAGTAGGACAAGACAGACCGATAGCATATGCCAGTAGAGTATTAATAAGGCAGAGCAAATTATAATACGACAGAAAAAGAATTGTTGGCAATCGTATGGGCCGTAAAACATTTCAGACCTTACGTGTACGGAACGAAATTAAAATAATTACGGATCATAGACCATTAATATGGTTATTTAACGTAAAAGACCCCGGCTCGAGATTAATTAGATGGAGACTCAAGCTGGAGGAGTACGATTACGAGATCGTCCACAAGGCAGGCAAAATGAATGCAAACGCTGACGCATTGAGTCGAAACCCGATAGTGGAAGACATACAAGTAAATAAAGTATAGCAAGAGGAAATACCGAGTAAATACTCGGAAGAAGATAAACTACAGATATTAAAAGAATATCACGACCTACCTATGGGAGGACACAAAGAGTCACAAGAACTTTAAATCGAGTCCGATTAACGCACAATTGGAATGGAATTACTAAGGATGTCGAAGATTATATAAATAAATGTGAATACTGCCAAAAGAATAAATTGAGCAGAAAACAAAGATGCCTTTATCAATTACGGATACTCCACAAAGACCATTCGAAAAATGCGCCCTTGACATTGTAGGACCATTAACTACCACGGATAACAGAAATAAATATATTTTGACCTTCCAAGATAGCCTGACGAAATTTAGTAAAGCAATTCCCGTAGAAAATCAAGAAGCGACAGTCGCAAAAGCTTTTGTTACCAAAATCGTATTAGAACACGGAATACCGGAGAAAGTACTCACGGATCAAGGTACAAACTTTACTAGCGAAATGTTCAAAAACGTGTGCAAATTACTAAAAATAGAAAAAATACAAACGACAGCTTATCACCCAGAAAGTAACGGAGCATTAGAGCGGTCACACCGCACATTAGCCGAATATTTGAGACACTACATAAATGAAGACCAGACGAACTGGGATGAATGGCTACCCTATGCGATGTTTACATATAACACAACTCCCCACACCACGACAGGATTTACACCGTTCGAATTAGTTTACGGCCATCAAGCTTCATTACCGACAGCTCTAACGAAACCGCCAAAACTAACATATACCTACGACAATTACGCGCAAGAACTTCGAGAAAGAATACGCGCCACAAACGAAATAGCTAGAGAAAACACTAAACATGAAAAAATTAAGGCAAAACAACAGTACGATAAAAAGACGAATATCGAAACATTTAAAGCAGGAGATCAAGTATTGTTATATGACGAAACGGTTCGACGAGGAAGATCAAAGAAACTAGAAGCACATTGGATAGGACCATACACAGTAATAGAAAAAATTAATGACATAAATTATATAATTAAAAAAGGACGAAAAACGTTACGCGTCCACGCCAACCGGCTAAAAGCTTTTATCGAAAACTAGAGATACAAATAAAGGAAAGATAGCTAAGGAAATTATTATTATAACCGCTTTCCTAACTGACCTCACGACAGACAAAGACAAACCATTTAACATATATAACAAATAACATTTTACTTACACGCGTGTCCCCATTAGAGAATATAATCGTAGAATTAAAAGAAAGCGACTTCAATAAATGTACGCGAGAGTAGTAATAAGCATTATACTTGTAATTATTTATGTAATAAAGAAAAAGGGAATCATTAAGAAGTTAAAGGGGGAAACCACAGCGTGTATATTAGCATATAAGAAACTTAGATTGTAACCTCTCAAGAAAAAGAAAAACCCAAACAAATAAATAACAAAAAACTTCAAAGACCTCAGTTTTTCTTTTTCCGCGGGGGAAGGAATGTTGTGAGCGCACAACGATGTAGAGAGTAATTAATGCACTTGGCAACACCAAGTGCCTCCATACGAAATCCGACCCTAGCGACAAACGTAAAATCCACATCCGCCGAAAAGACTGACGATTGCATCGGACGACCGATCATCCGATGCAATGCGACACGATCAAAAACGCTGACCGCGTAGGGCTAGCGCTAACTCGGGAGCCCCCGAGTTAGCAACAGCAAGCGGATGAATACCGCGGAATCCGACGATCGGCGGGCAGTCGCTAATTAACATCAAAGCGGAGACGTGCGTCTGAGAACATACTGTCACTACTCCAATAATTATAAATCGTTTACTGTTACGCGAGTATCGGGATTTGAAATAAAGGGGATTATTGTAACTTTGGGCAAATCAAATATATTCAACTGATTATTTCACACGTTCGACGAGCTTTATTCTCCGACCCGAAATCTCCGAATCCTGTGCCGGCACTATCCCAGTCACGGCACAACAATATGTTGGCATCCGAACTAGGAATCTGGACCATAACCTGAATATTTTTGCAGTATATAGACACCCTCGTGGCACTGTCACGTCACGTGATTTAAAATATATATGCGAACGTGTGGATCGACGTGAAAACACGGTTATCTTGGGAGACTTCAATACCCACAACACCGCTTGGAATGGTGACTCTACCAATCCCAATGGAGAGATACTGTTTGACACGATGCAGGATCTAGTCCTCTTTTGCGTTAATATTGATACAAAGTCAAGAATGGGTCAACAAGGCCAACGCAATTCTAACCTTAACCTCCTATTTGGATTGGAGGGTGTTATGGACAGAATTGAATACTTGCAACTTGATGATCCCTGGGGTAGCGACCACTACCCCATTTCTTTTGTTTTGATAATTGCACGCTCCCATATAAGAAATTACTAACAGAAATTTCCACCAAAAGAACAAATTGGTCGTTGTTCCGTGAGACGGTGATCGCGATATC
>JASTWK010000878.1:0-69012 GCA_030770225.1 Temnothorax unifasciatus
GATAAGAATACCCATAAACCAAGATTTATACACGTTACCATGTGAAAGCTTTCTCTACGTCGAAGGACGATTGGTAATAAAGAAAAGGAATGACGAGTCTCAGGCAACGCTTGTAAATAATTGCGTAGCATTCATGTTCGATGAGATTCGATACGAGCTCAACGGTGTGGAGATTGATCGCAACAGAAACGTTGGAATAACCAGTACCATCAAGACCTACGTATCGCTATCGTATAATGATTCTCTACTCATGCGGATGCTGGATGGACGTTTCATCGAGCATACCGGAAGGATACTTCAACTTTTGCGTACCGCTCAAGATATTGCTGGGCTTTTGCGAGGATTACAACGCATCGTTGTTAATGCTCGTCACGAATTAATTTTGATACGTGCGCGTAGCGACAACAATTGCATTGTAGGAAATCCGGCGACGGAGCCGGAAATCGAATTGTTTAAAGTACAGTGGCGAATGCCTCACGTCGTTAAACGAAGTTATAACTACTTGTTACGGACCTTGGGAGCGGGCGATATCTTAGTGTTAGTTTTCGTTCGTGGGATCTGTACGAGTATCCCCTCTTGCAGAGTACGACCCAGCATTCGTGGGCTGTCAAGACTGCGGCTCAGCTAGAGAAGCCGCGATACGTTATTTTTGCGCTGCAACCGGCCGCAAGAATATCATGTCTCAAAATGTTAGCCTATTCGATGACTGTAATTTAACCAATGTCAAACTTTATCTAAACTCTGAATTTTATCCATACGATGACTTGAACCTAGATTTTACTAAAAATCGATACGGTCTTCTTTTTGATATGTACGCGCGTTTTCGTAAAACTTATTACGGAAGCGATTCCAGTGATACGCTTTGCAGCGTGTATACATTCCTGACGGATGGACCTTTTGTTGTCATCGATTGCTCGCGACAAAACGAGTCTGTCAAGAGCGCCACCGTGGATGTGCGAATAGAATTTGACTGTAAAGAAAATGTACCTGCAAATACTACCGCCTATTGTCTCATCTTGCACGATCGCGTAATAGAATACTGCCCGCTGTCTAATGTAGTGCGCAAACTCATGTAAATCGCCATGTTGACAATATTCCGATATAAGAGCGACATATGTACCGCGATACGGTACAGTACGGATCGTTCCTTCGTCGCATCATGATCGTGCCAACGTTTTGTCGATCTGCAAGGATTCATCGTCGGGATGAAATTTGTCGTAAAGGAGGCAGCGGTGCTGAGAAACGGGACCGTTCTGGAGCATTACATCTTTACGACGCGCCCCATGCCATGGAGTCTTCTCACACATCTGACAAGTCATGTGCTTCCTGGCTGATTGCAAATCACCATGGATTGCCATGGGACGAGGGAAACGTGCCGTACGGTATGGTAAAACGCCTAATTACGTCAGCCGTGCTTGGTACAGAAGAGGATGACGAGATACCGACTCTCGTGTACGTCAAGGGATGCCAGAAACAGGAATGGCTGGTGGATCTACTTGAGAATTATGCGAGAGAAAAGCTGATCATCGAGAATTTGGATGCGGATTACGAAGATGTCAAATCTTTAAATATCTAGATGCTACTAACACTATGCGATGCGGAAACATGTTAAGAATTGCGCATTACAAAATGTATTAAAATTATTTAACTGGTGGTCGCGACACCAGGAGAATTGGGATCTTTTTAAAAAAATAATATATATAATTTTACATGCTTATTTTCTTTTTCCCATTCCCATTAGTTGTTAGTGGTTTCCCCTCTCCTAATTTCCCCCACCACATCATAATTTTGAAGGTAGGCGTTGTCGCGTATACTTGGTTCATTTTCCACTTCTTAGTCATTTGTATAATTTTTTTATAACTTCTACGTAAGCAGCGCTGACATTGGTGCTTGAAAATGTTGAAGGAAGGGAATTATCCCTTCCCTTATAATTTTTCATCTGCGCGCGCCGTCTAATATTCTAAATGTTGCAAACGGAGTTAACGTTTTAAGTAGTGTTACGAAGACAAAATCAATCGAGTCTCATCGTTCGAAACGACAACTTCAACAGTGAAAAACTATACCTCTTACGGAGAAATAAGAACAATGGCTGGTCACAGTGAAGACGTAAATAATTCAGAGAAGTGGATGTTCACTCGCGATATTCCCGATAAGGGACTTCGCGGCTTCGAGAAAAGCAGCACACAAATGAATTATTACGTACCGTATCCTCGTGAAAATCGGAACCTCATTATACGCCTAAGCCTCGTGAAGTTTCATTGGACAAGCACAAACGTAAGTATTACTTCGCATTAATTTTTAAAATTTATTTTTTCTAATTTTATTAATTTATCTACTTAATTTTTGTACAGTTTTAATAAATCCATAAACACTTTTCATATATGTTTTAATGAAAGTATCGTTTTCAATCCGTCTCACCAAAGTAAATAGAATCAGAGCAAGGTCACTGAGTGACTCATACGAGTGGAATCCAGTCATACGTAGAATTGTAGTTGGCTAGCGAGCCGTATAGGCCCAAGGAGATTCACCTCGCCTGGCAACGCCCAGCCACCGCCCTTATGACTCATCTGTAACAAAGAATGTATTACCCCCCCACTACTATTTTCCAAAAATGTATAAAAGCATAGATCCCGCACCATTCGAAGAAGATTGGGGGCAAGCTTAGAACGCGACCACATCTTATACTTGTGCCCTTTCTTCCATAAGTAACTATTTGAACTTCAAAATCAGCAATAAACCTTATATCGGAAGTTTAACTAACATCTTCATTCAAGAAAAAAGTTTATTGAATATTACTTACCCTAATATCCTTGCCGACTTCGAGGAGCCACGTGCATCAACGGAGACAGTTAGTTATCCTGGGATTTCACTCCCTTAACCAGCAAAAGGAGAAGAACCCATCAGCGAAGAACGTTTTGGCGGATTGTCGACCACCCGCATCACCCAGGGACGTCACAATACCGTATCATTTTCTACGTTAACGCAACTTTCTTCAAAATCAATATTATTATTATGTAAGACATTAATATTACTCGAAAAACTATAACCTCTTATTTCAACGGGTGAAGCAGGAATAATATCTTGCGATGTGGAATTATTACTTGACTGTATGCGTGCAACGTTACATATTGTTTGAGATTTTTGCAAACGTAAATTCTCTTTCTTACTTGAATCATAATCCTACTTCGTTGTCTCATAGACAATTTATGCAGCAACTTTCGCGAGGTGGATAATTTAAAATGAGGTTTCATATTTACGTATATTTCCTGTTGCAGAAACGCGAAAGATGTATAGTAGCCTCGAATCACAAGTCACAAATTCGTTGAGTGTAACTCACTGCAGTCACTGATGTTGAACTGATCCTTCTTCTTCTTCTTCTTGGTAGGAAATAACAGTTGAACTCCGAATGGCTACGTGCAGCATGCACGTTAAATTATTCTCTATAAAGTAAAAGGTTAAATCATGTTCGTGAAAGGATGATTCTGATAAGGGCTGGATTCGGGGAGCGCTATTAGTGCTATTTGCTTATTCTATCCTTGTTTTACACCTGATGAGCGATAAAGATAGAATGATGCAATAGCGCTAATAACGCGCTCCCCGAACGCAACCAAAGAAGTACAAAATAAAGGAAATGTATACACGAAAAACGTAAAAAAAGTGGAAGAAAAGTAAAAGATCTTTTATTATCATTCTCTATTTTACACAACACGTGTGATAAATGTCTCAATATCAATGTTAAAGATATATTTAATATTAATTATACTCGAAGAACTACATCTAGTCCAGTCGCTAGGTCGATTGAGTATATATTTTTCGAGGTTAATGGTTTAAGTTGATGTTTTGCTTCCTCATAAAGGAAGCTTTGTTTTATGAATTTCGTATATGAACCTTTGATTGCGTATAAAGTTGGGTCTAGTCAACCAAATTTAAGTGCATTATATATGAAATAGGGGTAGAAGAAACCAACGAAGAGATTGGTTTTTGAGTTTTTTCTGCCAATATGTTCAGATTGTTGTAAAACATCGAAATATCGCCTAAAAATCGCCTGTCCGTGTGTGTGTGTGTATGTGCAGATTTAATGTCTGTGGTTGCACTAACTTCCGCAAATATTGAGATATCGGGCTGTTTTTTTTTTAATCGATAGAGTATCATTTAAGGAAGGTTGGTATTGAATTTGGCGATGATCGGTAAAGAGGTTCTTTTTTTTTTAATTTTGAATTTTTTTAGAAATGTCCGTTGTTGCTCTAACTTCCGCAAATTTAGAGATATCGATCTATTTCTAATTTTATTATATTTTTCTGTCTTTCCTACCCCTATTTCATATATAATTTTTTAAGATTTGGTTGATTAGACCCAGCTTTATACGCGATCAAAGGTCCATAATTTTGCTCGCATATAAAGCTAAGTCTAATCAACCGAATTTAAAAGAATTATATATGAAATAGGGGTAGGAAAGACCGAAGTAAAAATTGTTTTTTGAGTTTTCGATGCCAATGTGTTGCTTATGTTCGAAAACGCCGAATTTAAATTTTTTGAGGATCGGTTTTGAGGATTGGCTATTCATCAAATAACCTAGGGTAGATTAAGGCGAATCGGATTAATATAAGTTGTAAGACAATTTTCGTTAGTATTTTATTTTAAACAAGCAATTTTATCGTGCTAATTAGTAATCCGATTTGCCTCGATCTATCCTATACATTTTTTAGGCAAAAATCGGTAACCCTTTCAGTAATCTTCGCCAAATTCGAAACAACCTCCTTTTTGTCAAATTCAACACCAATATATCATTAATGATACTTTATCCATAAAAAAAGTGTGCAAGTAGAAACTTGCACATTGCTTCTTCATATTTTAAATATTGTAATTTAATTAATAATAAATAAATATAATAAAATTTGAATAAAAATGAATGTAAACTATTTTTTCAATCACGGAGAACATTGAGTCAACCTGACTCTACACACACTTTGATCGTCCGCTATTTTAAATTGATGAGTACGATCAGTTTGAAAAAATTTCCAAATGTACTTGGAACATTGATTATAAATCAATTAATATAAATAAACAGTGCTGTTTAAATTATTTATATATTTTAAAAAATTCCCCTCAAAAATTACGTTTAAAAAAAAAATTTTTTTTTTTAACGACTTTTACACCTATTTTATATACTTTTGGTAAAAATTCGATTGAATAGTTTAAGAGTGTATAAAGAACAGACATACATACATTTATACATACAGACATTCTATTTTATATATATAGATATTTACATAATATATGAAATAAGTAACTTATAAGTCATTCGTTGCTAAGTCATAAAAGACTGTATAAGCTAATAGTTTCACATATTATACGTTAGTCATTTTAGTAATCTGTCACCGAGACGTAAAGATATATTTAATACGTAAAGATATATTTAATTTATTGGAAAGGAAAATTTTAACAACGTGTCAAGTGAAGACGTTAGAAAAAGTAATAATTAATATATTATTATATAGATATAATAATTTAATAAATAATAATTATAATAATTTAATTAATAATAATAATTTAATTTTTTTAATAAAAAATAATATTCTTTAAATTCTTTAGTTTTGGACGATGGTTTGGACGAGGAACTTCTTGAATTTATGATACAATATGAAGAAACTGTATTATGGATAAAAGTTATTATAGATGAAATACTTTTTGAAATTATAAAAGAAGAGACAAAGAAACGCAAGCTAATAGAAAATAAAAATGATATTGGAAAAAATTTACAAAAAAAAGCAAGAGGAAATGAATAGAATAGAGAGAAAAAAGGTTAGGTCTCTTTATATAATAACATATATATATTAAAGCATGATTAGTAAAAGACAAAATTTTAATTTAGTGTACTTGAAAGACAGCTCACGCGGAACGTGAGCTGAGATTAGACCGTCGTGAGACAGGTTAGTTTTACCCTACTGATGACCAGTCATTGCGATAGTAATCCTGCTCAGTACGAGAGGAACCGCAGGTTCGGACATTTGGTTCACGCACTCGGTCGAGCGGCCGGTGGTGCGAAGCTACCATCCGTGGGATTATGCCTGAACGCCTCTAAGGCCGTATCCTCTCTAGTCAAAGGTGGCAATGATATCTCTAGGAGTCTCGTGAGTCGAAAGGCTCAAAACAATGTGACACACTACTAGGGTTGGAGTGGGCAGTCTCAGTATCCACTCCATAAAACTAATTATATATTGCTTTAGAGGAAGCTTTGTTTTCGTAAATTTCGTATATGAACCTTTGATTGCGTATAAAGTTGGGTCTAGTCAACCAAATTTAAATGAATTATATATGAAACAGGGGTAGAAAAAACCAAAGAAAAGATTGTTTTTTGAGTTTTTGATGCCAATATGTTCAGAGTGTTGTAAAACGTCAAAATATCGCCTAAAAAAAAATGTCCGTATGTGTGTGTGTGTATGTGCACATTTGATGTTGTGGTTGCTCTAACTTCCGCAAATATTGAGATATCGGGCTGTTTTTTTTTTTAATCGATAGAGTATCATTCAAGGAAGGTTGGTATTGAATTTGGCGATGATCGGTAAAAAGGTTCTTTTTTAAAAAAATTTTGAATTTTTTTAGAAATACCCGTGGTTGCTCTAACTTTTGTAAATTTTGAAATATTGGACTATTTCTAATTTTATTATATTCTTCAGTCTTTTCTAGTGACTATTGCTCTAACTTTTGTAAATTTTGAAATATTGGACTATTTCTAATTTTATTATATTCTTCAGTCTTTTCTACCCCTATTTCATATATAATTCTTTAAAATTTGATTCATCAGTTTTCGTGTTAAACACATTTGAAATTTCGGAGAATTCGTACATACATAGAAACTTTATAAAGCTGGGTCTAATCAATAAAATTTTAAATAATTATATATAAAATAGTGGTATAAAGTTGCTAAGAATATAATAAAACTATAAATAGCCCGATATTTCAAAATTTGCCATACATATTTCACATATAAAAAAATTATAGACCTTTGATTGTGTATAAAAATGGATCTCTTTCTAAGGAGAACAGTTAGAACATCTTAAGTCTCAATAAATGAGCAGGGCTGCCAGATTGGGCTATTTTTCATTTTTTTTGGGGGGACTATTTGGGCTATCAAATAGCCCCCAAAAAAAATCAGGGCTGCCAGATTGGGCTATTTTTCCTTTTTTTTGGGGGGGGGCTATTTGGGCTATCAAATAGCCCTCCCCCCAAAAAAAGAAAAAGAAAAATAGCCCAATCTGGCAGCCCTGTAAATGAGACATCAAAAAATGATGTTTTAGAATAATAAAAAAGTGTGCAAGTAGAAACTTGCACATTGCTTCCTCACAGTTCTTAAGTGTGCAAGTAAAAACTTGCACAGTGCTTTCTCATAGTTCTTAAGTGTGCAAGTAGAAACTTGCACAGTGCTTCCTCATAGTTCTTAAGTGTGCAAGTAGAAACTTGCACAGTGCTTCCTCATAGTTCTTAAGTGTGCAAGTAGAAACTTGCACATTGCTTCCTCATAGTTCTTAAGTGTGCAAGTAGAAACTTGCACATTGCTTCCTCAGAGTTCTTAAGTGTGCAAGTAGAAACTTGCACATTGCTTCCTCATAGTTCTTAAGTGTGCAAGTAGAAACTTGCACATTGCTTCCTCATAGTTCTTAAGTGTGCAAGTAGAAACTTGCACATTGTTTTTAAGTGTGCAAGTAGAAACCTGCACATTGTTTTAAAGTGTGCAAGTAGAAACTTGCACATTGCTTCCTCATAGTTTTTAAGTGTGCAAGTGGAAACTTGTACATTGCTTTATCATAGTTTTAAGTGTGCAAGTAGGAACTTGTTTGTGTGAGCAAGTAGAAACTTGGACATTGCTTTCTTTTAGTTTTTAAGTGTGCAAGTAGAAACCTGCACAATGTTTTAAAGTGTGCAAGTAGAAACTTGTTTTAAGTGTGCAAGTAGAAACCTGCACATTGCTTTCTTATGGTTTTGAAGTGTGCAAGTAGAAACCTTCGCTCACAAAGCTTCCTTTATGAGGAAGCCAAAACAAATAAATACCAATAATTATACATTGAATAAAATACAAGCTTCCTCATAGAGGAGCTTTGTGAGCAAAGGTTTCTACTTGCACACTTCAAAACCATAAGAAAGCAATGTGCAGGTTTCTACTTGCACACTTTAAAACATTGTGCAGGTTTCTACTTGCACACTTAAAAACTAAAAGAAAGCCCAAGAAAGAATGTCCAAGTTTCTACTTGCTCACACAAACAAGTTCCTACTTGCACACTTAAAACTATGATAAAGCAATGTACAAGTTTCCACTTGCACACTTAAAAACTATGAGGAAGCAATGTGCAAGTTTCTACTTGCACACTTTAAAACAATGTGCAGGTTTCTACTTGCACACTTAAAAACAATGTGCAAGTTTCTACTTGCACACTTAAGAACTATGAGGAAGCAATGTGCAAGTTTCTACTTGCACACTTTTTTTATGTTTTTTGGGTCGTAGAACAAGAATCTGTAAATAGTTTTTTCGTAAGTCGATGCAATAAAAAGTTATTAACAATTTATTTGTTTAAATTGCCCTAGCGATCAAACTATACATCCTATAAAAAAATGAACTGGAGAAAATTTGTTCCTCTTTTCACGAACAAAATGGCGTTTAAATTTTTCCAAAATCTTGATTATTGACGGAAATATGTCAATTTTTTAGGTAATTACTGCCTCCGCGTCGCGGCGTAGCCTAGGCGTGCGCGCTCGCGCTCAATTGTACCACATGAGTTTTGCTCCTTTAATTTTAATTTAATTTATTTTTTTTTGCTTCTTTTATTTTTGAAGTACAAATTTGTTTAAAGTTTATTTATTTTTATTATTTGAGATAACACTAAATTCAAAACTGAATTCGATACGCGAGGTATACTGGACTTCCACGCGCGTAGGCGTGTTTTTGCAAGTTCAGAGTTTCAATTGTTTTAACGATACAATTGAGCGCGAGCGCGCACGCCTAGGCTACGCCGCGACGCGGAGGCAGTAATTACCTAAAAAATTGACATATTTCCGTCAATAATCAAGATTTTGGAAAAATTCAAACGCCATTTTGTTCGTCGTGAAAAGAGGAACAAATTTTCTCCAGTTCATTTTTTTATAGGATGTATAGTTTGATCGCTAGGGCAATTTAAACAAATAAATTGTTAATAACTTTTTATTGCATCGACTTACGAAAAAACTATTTACAGATTCTTGTTCTACGACCCAAAAAACATAAAAAAACATCAACTTAAACTATTAACCTCGAAAAATATACTCAATCGACCTAGCGACTGGACTAATCTTGCAACCAATGAAGCAGAAATATCTTGCAATGCGGAATTATTCGATTTTATATGTCATGCAAACATTTATAGTTACACGTGAAATAATTTTGCAAGTGCAATTTTCCCCTTACTTTAATTATATAATCCTTACTTCGTTCTCTCGTGTACAATTTATGTAGCGACGTGAAGTGTAAAATAAAAATTACGTTTTATATTTACGCACATCCCTATTGTACGGGCAAAATGTGATATCCTCGCAGCACAAATCACAAATTCGTCGAAATGTAACTTATTGCTACCGCCACTGGTCACAGTTGAACTCGGAATAAGCGCCATAAGTAGTAACACGCCACACGCCACGTGAAACACACCGTGGAACTCAATATCCAATCACGAAGTCCTCCAATATGGCGCCACCAATCTGAGATTTCCCTTTTCGCGCCTAACCGATACATCGCGATTGCCATTAGTTCGGTTAGGCGCTAAAAGAGAGATCTTAGATTGGTGGAGCCATATTGGAAGACCTTGTGATTGGATATTGAGTTCCAAGGTGTGTTACACGTGGCGTGTGGCGTGTTACTGCTTATGGCGCTTATTCCGAGTTCAACTGTGACCAGTGGCGGTAGGAATAAGTTACACTCGACGAATTTGTGATTTGTGCTGCGAGGATATCACATTTTGCCCGTACAATAGGGAAGGTGCGTAAATATGAAACCTAAATTTTATTTTACACCTCACGTTGCTACATAAATTGTACACGAGAGAACGAGTAAGGATTATATAAATTAAAGTAAGGGGAAAATTGCACTTGCAAAATTCTTTCACGTGTAACTGTAAATGTTTGCATGACATATAAAATCGAATAATTCCGCATTGCAAGATATTTCTGCTTCATTGGTTGCAAGATCACAGATTAATAGACAGATAGCCAATGGCCCCTCTCAAGTCGAGACCACCATTTCCGTGCTTTGATTACCGACACACTTTGCCCCTTACCGACACACTTTGCCCCTAGGATTGAGTCCGGACTAAATCACATTACAGACTTTGCCCCTGGTGCGAGTCCGAACTAAATATACCCGATTTTACCTACAGACTTTGCCCCTGGTGCGAATCCGGACTAAATATATCCGATTTTATCTACAGACTGAGACTTTGCCCCTGATGCGAGCGTGCGAGTCCGGACTAAATATATATCCAATTTTAGAGTTAGAAACTATTTTTTTTTTGTTTCGGCCGAAATCGAAACTGAAAACCGAAACTTTTGAAGGAGTTTTACAAAAGCGATATAATTTTAAAAAATCGTTGGGAATTATTTATGTATCTACTTTTTTTATTAAATATTACTGAAATATAAAAATATTTGTCAAATATTATAACAATATAAAACATTATAACATTGCATCCCCAACTTTAAAAATTATAAAATCACATAAGTATTATTCACACACACAGATCACATAAAAGTTTGTACTTGAGATGTTTTTACTTAAACTTAGATAATAATTAACTTTAGTAATCAGTAATTGAACTGAAACAATTTTATATTATAATAAAAATAACAATTGCTGAACAATATTCGGATCAGAAGGATCAAAACAAACACCGAATTCGAGCAAGATCCGGATATCCGCGGATTTTTGCTTAAATAAAATATTTTATCTTGGATCTATTTCTATCTCGGACATATCTTGATAAACGGATAATTGTCATCACTAGCGGTCCGAAAATATCGAGATTTTCTTTTCCATCGGTTCTCGAACCCGGTTTTTATATTATGGCGCATGGAATAAAAATTATTTATATTTCGTTGATATTATGTTTTATAATTATATATTTTTATATATTAATAAACATTTTTTTCTGTACTTTACAGACCACATATATTAGTGACATATAAAAATTACAGTTAAAAAATATTTATTTAAATTATTTATTGTCTTATTCTGTTTATATTTCTATTTATTGTCTTATGCAGTTATTGGTTCTCATTCTTAATATATATACGATCAAAATTAACAATTTGATTATCTTTATATATACATATACAGTTATATACATATATGTTATATGTCAGCCATATAATAAAATTGTAATTATTTATTAATTATGTTTTATTTATTATAATCATATAATATATACAGAAATGATAGCCAAATTTGGACAACGGATTCATGTTCAGCTAGCAAAAATACATCGGAAATGACTATTCACACTCGTGTTGCAAAGAAAGTCAAATTTTGTCGGGCAGTATATATTAAGTAGAAAAAAGAGATATTTTCAAACTGCTTTATCTCGAAAACAAATAATTATATCCACACGAAATAAAACGCATTTTAAGGGCTTATATATGAGTAGACCGCAAGAAAAAAAGGTGAAATTCGGGAATTTTTATCTTGGAAACAATTAATTCGATTCGATCCGGGTTTTTTTTATTTAAAAGTATCTACATTGAGGCACGTTCACAAATTTTTTTAAGAGAATTCATTCCCTCGGAGCGCTGTTCTCGTGGCCGGCGTAAAATGTGACACGGTTTACGGTTCCCAGAATATCTCGAAAACGGCTGGACCGATTTGCTTCAAATTTATACACAATATTTTACGATAGTTTTTCTCGTTTCCATCGGGAGATTTTTTTTTTTTACTCAACTAGTTTTGTTTATAAAACTATAAAGGTCGAAAATTTGGGTCGAAAAATGAATGACCTTTATAGTCTGATAAAAAAAACTAGTTAAGTAAAACAAAATCTCCCGATAGAAACAAGAAAAAAAACATTGTGTATAAATTTGAAGCAAATCGGTCCAGCCGTTCTCGAGATATTCTGGGAACCGTGAACCGTGTCCGCGAAAAACACATTTTACGCCGGCCACGAGAACAGCGCTCCGAGGGAATGAATTCCCTTAAAAAAAATTGTGAACGTGCCTCAATGTAGATACTTTTAAATAAAAAATACCCGGATCAAATCGAATTAATAGTTTTCAAGATAAAAATTCCCGAATTTCACCTTTTTTTCTTGCGGTCTATACTTATATGTCTCATATGTTAACCCCTTAAGGCTAAAAGTTGGCATTTTTATGTGGCATAAATTAAATTTAGAAAAAAATGCTACCGGTGCTATAAAATCCTAAAGAAATTCAAAAACGTCGTTTTTGGCCTCTGACGCCATTTTTCTCAAAATTGTGACATGATAGCCAAGGCTGACAATACGGATTCAGAAGATTTTGTCGGACAGTGTAATTATTATAATAAAAATATGTTTTCGATATAATATATTTATTTTATTTTTTATAATATTTAGTTATAATTAAAAATAAAAACGGGGCCTGTCGTTTGAGGCCTCGTATTCCCGCGCCCTCGTCCTCTCCATCCCCCTCTCCAGCTTCCTCTTCTCCAGCCTCCTTCTCTCCAGCCTCCTCTTCTCCATGTTCCTCTTCCTCTATATGGACCATAATACCTACACAGAAAATGCAAAATCAAAGCAATAAATAAATGCACAATTAAATAGAAATGATTTTAGAACTTTATAATTAAATTAACAAATATAACGTACCTATTTCTTTCTTTTATGTTTTTTCCTCCTCTTTTCTTTTTTTTTTGCCTTTCGTCCTCATTTTCTTTATCCTCGTCATCCTCATCGTCATCTACGTTTATGTCATCGTCATCCACGTTCATGTTTTCCTCCTGGCTTTTTAGATTTTGTTTTTCCATCTCTCTCTGTTTTCGTTCCTCTTCTTTTTTTTTCTCCATCAGTCTTCTAATTCATAAGTAAATCAGTAATAAATAAAATCACGAACCGTTTTGTTGCCTAACTAATGCACGCTATTTGTAAGGGTGGAATATCAGACTATGCGCGAATTCGTAATTCGCGATTCGTGATTCGTATATTCGTGATTAGTGTGGAGGGAAAATTCGTCGATTATTCGATGAATTGTCCCTCCACACTATTCACGAATACACGAATCGCGAATTACGAATTCGTGCCATAGTCTGGTTCCCTTACCTATGCTAGAACTAAACATCACAGACGCGTGCTACTTAGATATTTACTATGATTTTTTACAATGTACAAAACAATTACGCAATTACGATAACCTGACGTTTGAGCTACCAAAATACGATTTAGGCTGTGGTCCACTTAACGCTACAAATTCTTCGAACTGTTCTTCTCCTTTTTTTGGAATTAAAAGGAAGATGAAGAAGAACGTTCCAAAGGATTTGTAGCATTAAGTAAATGGACTGCACCCTTATGATATCCTTGTGCTGACAATAATCTCGCAGTACGACGTGAGCACAATGAGAGAATCAACATTGCGGAAAAGATGCGACGATTCTATTCGATTTAACACGGCTTTTTTAAGAATGGAACTCTATAAAAATCTAATCTAAAAATAAAGAATAACAATATTCTAACCTTTCCTTTCGATCCGCTTCTTCCTTTTCTTGCTTCTTCCTCTCTATTCTTCTATCTTCCGCTTTCTTTCTCTCTAGTCTCCTCCTCAGATCTTCTTGCCGATCCTTTTCACTTTTCTTCATTTCCGCTTTCTTCATTTCTTCTATTGCGACTCTAAACGCAAGGCAAGCGACCACGAGAACCGAGCAGAGCCGAACAGAGCCGAACAGAGCCGAGCAGAGCCAAGACGCGAGAGGAGCGCGGAGCGAGAAACGTGCAGGCAAATTTTGCAGCGATGCCAGATTTCAGCAGTGAATGCAGTGATGTCAGATGCTCGATCCTCGGTCCGCCGCGAGCCGGCGAGAATCGTGCTAGGCTTCTTTCTCGGCGCTCGCGGTCGCGCGCGCGCGCACCTAGATCTTGTCGTACTTATTAATTACTGATGATATTTATTGATATTATATATATATATATATATATATATATATATATATATATATATATATATATATATATATATAAAGTAGGAAAATTATTTCAAAATCATTAAAATTATTAGCATATTTTCTAACAACTTTAGGAAAGTTAACCATTTGCTCATAAAAAAATAAGAAATTATTTTTAAATTACAAAATATGTTTTCTTTAATAACAATACATTGTTATTATATAATAAACCAGGACTCGAACTTTTGAGACCTTCAGCATTCTAACCGATCGTCTTACTCGCTCGTCCACGTTTACTATTAGAAAATTGCTTCTACCGGCTCGATAGATTACGCACATGGAAACTTTAAGCAATTTTATTTCATTAATTATTTGACATTGGCACAAGTTACTATGTCTTGTAAAATACATATAGTAAAATTGAAGGACAAATTTTTGCAATAACAGTTCTGTGTATTTCACTTTTACGAATAGATTACGTACATATTGTTGCTCAACGGAAACCACGAAAAGGTGGTGGTCTTTTCCGTCATGAGATAATGTAAAAAATTTTTTTTTTAACATTACAATAATTTTAATATGTATAAATTAAAAAATATATAAGTAGATAAAGCTAAAAAAACCGATTAACAAATAGTCGAAATGTATGCGCGGTCAAACTATAAATTTAATTAGAGAGTTGTTAACAATTAAAACTTAAAAAATAATTATTCGTTTAATGGCGAGAAAAAAAGTGTTAGAAGGCTGAAAAATGTGGAGCAAACGGCCTTAATCAATGCGTGTCAAAAAATTTTCCGAAATCAAGCTATGTAATAGTCAAGTAGTAAAACATCTATAAATAAAGTATAAATTGAATTCTTTAAAACTGTGACATAAAAAAGTAGTAATTCTCAACAAAAAGTATACTTATAGTCTTATAAACTCGAATTAGTATCACCTAAATTCTCAAATTAACGAAAGCTTCTATGCTTCAGTTTCAAAAAGCGATCGATTTAATTTTTTATGCTGATACAAATCGTATCTAACATCCCACCTTCCCCCAAATATTACTGTAAAAAATTTATTGCGAAAAAACCCTGACTGAGATAATATTTTTTTGCAATAAATTTGTGATTTGCGATTTATTTAAGTGAATTTACTGTTCTAACGAAAAAACTGTGTTTCAAGACCGACAATTCGTTGGCGCCCATTTTAGTTAACAATAGCATTAGAAATTCGCACGGAAATTATTTGCTACATACAATTAGATCCCAGCTCGGACTTGATGGCGTTCTTATATTATATTAATTTAATGTAAAATATACAGTCTTAATAATTAATTTTTGAAGGAAATTTATAGTTTTCAAAGGAAGAAAGTTCTCGAAATTATCGATGATTATACGTGATATAAAAATTGAATATCCCATTTGTTTTCAAACTTTGTTCGCGGAAACCTTGGATTTTTAAAGCCCCTTTGCACAATAGGCGACAGCGATAGCGATAGCGACAGCGACAAGGTTGCCGACAAAGCTATAGCTGTCCCAAACAAATGAAAAACGCAAAACATTTTTTGCTTGTTTTCATTCTGCGAGCATCTGGCGTTCTTGAGTGACCGCATACTGACTGTCTCATCAGAACGTATTTCATAGTGCTTGTGAGATATTTTACTTCCGATTTTTAGTTTCTTGCGATTTGTTATCGTAGTTACTGAAAGGTGTTATCGGAAATTGTGACGTGAAGTGTGCAGTGATCTGATCGTAAGATTCTACAGATTTAAAACGTAATTACAGAAAAATCACGAGATTCGTGGAAATTCGCGGAGATTGCGTGCTTTCTCGGCGTTTTCCGTTCACAGCCGGGGGTTTGTTTTGGATTGTTGCTGGTATTTGATTGATCATAGATAAAAATGGATAACAATAGTGTGAAGAAAATCACGATATTCGACAGATGTGCATATAAAGACTGTAATAATGTCAGATCAGAGAACTGCAAACTGTTTCGTTTTCCACAGAAGAGTGATACAAGATTTGACATTTGGATAAAAAACTGTGGTAAGTAAAAAATACAAAATTATTGACAATACTAAAAATATTTGACGATGATTAAAATCGTATGTCTGTACAAAATTTGTACAGAAATATAAAGTTTATTTTTAAATTTAAATTTAATTTAATTTAAATTTAGATTTAAATATAAAGTTTATATTCAGCGACCAACAGAATTAATCGAGCGATATAGATTTTACGCGAACGGCAATGATCGAAAAAAAAACACGGTTTGAATAGAGCAAATTATCGCGAGCAGCGAAAGCGTGAGCTTCAACAGAGGATATGTATTCAGTACGGAATCGTACAATTAGAATACGGAATCATATTTGTAATCGCACCGAGAAAAGACTTAGATCGAGTGCAACCTGAGCGCGGAAGTCCGGCGTTTTATTGTCGCGACATTTCTCGAACTCCGGACCCGGGGCAACGAACCGAAAAGTTCGCAGAGTTAATCAACTGTCGACAGCCCGAGAAAACGGCAATTTTGACTAATGTCAACGGCTCAGCTGATCTCGAGGTCGACAGCCGATCAGCTGTTTTCGCCGACGTTTTTCGCTTCGCCCTGAGTGTTTACCTCACACATTGAGGCCTCGAGGCACAGAGAAGAGCCGCCACAGGCAAAAACAAGCAACGTTTTCAACCCCTATTTTCAAGGAATATGCCGTTTATTCCCGGAACGAAATATCTACTACATTTAATATTACAAAACAGAAATTATATATTAATATCCGAAGCAAAGAATTTATTATTAATTTATTTCACGCGGTGTAATAGATTTGATTCAGAACACAGAGTCTTAAAGTTCACCATAATAAAATATCAAACATAATGATTGCATTAAGATGATTTGCCATAACGCTACTGTATTGCTGACGTATTATTTAAAAATGCATTGTGCAAATATTTTTCTATATGTAATGAAAAGACTACATTTCTACATATTCAAAATATATGATGTATACACATAATTGCAGCATTTTAAGTTTCATTCAGATTTCTCGTCACACTTTTGTAAATGTTTTCCTATCGGAGTATTTGTTTTAGACAACACATTTATTTATTACAAGAAACATGCTCTCCAGAAACTCAAATAAAGACACGATATAAGGCAAATGAGAGCTATACTCTGATATTAATGAGAGAGATTTAAAATTTATTTAATAAATTTTAAATCTTTCGTGTATTTCCAAGTACACGAATTTCCAACATACTAAACCGCGCGCCGATTTTTTGTCGGACTGAAAACACGGTTTTTGTTGGAGCATTAAATTCCCTTATCTCCCCCCCCTAACGATTAAAATCATTTTGATGCTAATTTTAAGCATCTAAATTGATATAAAATTTATTGCGAAAAATATTACCTCAGCCAGGGTTTGAACCTGGAACCTCCCGTATACCGTGCGGGTGTCGTGCCAGTTCGACCACTGAGGCTATGGTAATATTTATCGCAATAACAAACTAATAGAAACCTGTAGGACGCATTGTTTCAGCCTGCGTAAATTAATTACAAGAAACATGCTCTCCAGAAACTCAAATAAAGACACGATATAAGGCAAATGAGAGCTATACTCTGATATTAATGAGAGAGATTTAAAATTTATTTAATAAATTGCTCCAACAAAAACCGTGTTTTCAGTCCGACAAAAAATCGGCGCGCGGTTTAGTATGTTGGAAATTCGTGTACTTGGAAATACACGAAAGATTTAAAATTTATTAAATAAATTTTAAATCTCTCTCATTAATATCAGAGTATAGCTCTCATTTGCCTTATATCGTGTCTTTATTTGAGTTTCTGGAGAGCATGTTTCTTGTAATTAATTTACGCAGGCTGAAACAATGCGTCCTACAGGTTTCTATTAGTTTGTTATTGCGATAAATATTACCATAGCCTCAGTGGTCGAACTGGCACGACACCCGCACGGTATACGGGAGGTTCCAGGTTCAAACCCTGGCTGAGGTAATATTTTTCGCAATAAATTTTATATCAATTTAGATGCTTAAAATTAGCATCAAAATGATTTTAATCGTTAGGGGGGGGAGATAAGGGAATTTAATGCTCCAACAAAAACCGTGTTTTCAGTCCGACAAAAAATCGGCGCGCGGTTTAGTATGTTGGAAATTCGTGTACTTGGAAATACACGAAAGATTTAAAATTTATTAAATAAATTTTAAATCTCTCTCATTAATATCAGAGTATAGCTCTCATTTGCCTTATATCGTGTCTTTATTTGACATTTATTTATATTACAGTAACAATATGTACACATAAAAAATAAATAAAAATTTTATTGATTTATTTATATCTTGTAGTGTCAAATAATATTTTCTTGCAATCATTATTAAATAGTTTTATTATACACAAGCCGACAAATTTCGATTTTTTTCACCCTCAGATTTCAATAGTTGTTTCCGAATGATTTTGACGTGCTGAAATCGAATTTGTTTCCCGAATTGCTCTATCACGTCAGGTTTCGGAGCTAAAAAGACCATTTTTCGGCTTTTTTTTAGGTTGAAATAACTATAAAACGATATGTGTTAGGCTATATATGTTATCGACAAATTCGAATTCTGCAGGAAAAAATGTATAGAAACCATACGTTATACCTAAAGATTGATAAAAAAAATATCATCTCTAGGACGCTTCAATCCGCGCGCGAATTGCTGTCCCGTTGCGAGCCACTACGAATGGCTCGAGGTATCTTCAGCGTGAAATCTTGAATTCGTTGCTCTTTCTAAGACAGATTAAAGTAGCATCATTAAAAAAAATCAATATTTTTTCCAAGCGTAAAACAGGCTTCTTGAATTTCTAAATTGTACAAAATACAGATTACTTTGAAAATTTTGCTAATTTTTTCACATACATTTAATACGTTTTATTATAATTATTTTTCATCTTTCATAAAAGAGTTATTAGGATACCTCGAGCCATTCGTCGATCTGTGTGTTGTTGTTATTTGATTAATGAAATAAAATTTATTTACGCAACGTGTTGAAAATGCGTGATGTTTTTTTGTGTATATAAACTACATTTATGCTTATAAACAGGTAATGAAAATTTAAGACTTAAGTGGTCCCCGGCATCAATTCAAAAAGCAGGATTATGCGCAGATCACTTTAATAAACACGATTTTAAAAGCCGTACAAGGTTGCATATTGGAAGAAACCCTATACCATGGATCCCAAAGGATACTGGGATTTCTCCTGTCGAGGATAATGATGAAAATACAACAGAGGAAACCATAACTATTGAAGAAATTGTACAAGAAAATGTCGTTGACCATACAGATGATCGAGAATACACTCCGATGGAAGTCGATACTCACACCGACTTTCAAGTAGAGATTGCGGAGACCACCAAGAATACAAATGAAGAAATCGCTACAAGAACATTGACGACACATAGGAAATGTTATCCTTCTGGAAAAGAACTTTTCTGCAATTTTGGAGATAAATTCGCAGACGACGATGAATGGCTCAATAATGGAAATCCATTTCCATTATTTCATGATAATTACTCTCAGGGAGAAGTAGAAATGACAGCGAACACTCAGAAAAACCGAAAAGAAAAACGGCAAAAGAAGTCAGCCCCTAAAAAAATATATACTAAAGATGAAATGTCTGAAATCGAAAAATTAAAGAAAGAAAATTTGAGATTGAAAACGCTTCTTATGGAAAAGAAAAAAAAACAAAAAAATACCACTGCTATGTTGCAACGTCGTCGTGTTGAAGCTTTAAAAAAGAAGAACATTTGCAAACACAGTGTCAATGAATTTTTGGATGGAAAGAAGTGTCGAAAACCACTTGCGAGAACCATGATAAAACTTCAACTGCACAAGGGGAAATCAGAATATACGAAAGAAGAAAAAGATCTTGCGAAACACATGTTTTATTATTCCGCAAGTGGATATTCGCGAATTAGAAAGGCTGGATTAAATCTCCCGTCAGAATCTTCCGTCAGAAATTGGATTTCTGAAACAGAAATTCGACCAGGATTCTGTGATAATATATTTTCAAAAATTGAAGAAATTATTTCCAAACTACCACCTTCTCAGACAGCTTGCTGTTTAAAATTCGATGAGATGTCGATAAAAAAATTTCAAGAATACAGCATAAAACATGACCTCATTGAAGGATTAGCAGATCTCGGACCCCTGGGACGAAGCAATGAACCAGCGGTACATGTTTTACTATTTTGTCTTGATAGTATTAATGCGGACAATCCTTGGCGACAAATAGTAGCGTACTTTTTGACAGGAAAAAATTCAACGCACAAGGAGATTGTTCAACTCACCGAGATATGTTTAGAAAAATTAAAAAATGTAGGGGCAAATGTACAATTGATTACATGTGACCAAGGTGGACCAAATAGAAAAGCTTTTAGTCAATGGAAAATTTCACCAGAAGAACCGTTTTTTTCATTGAACAATGAAACTTATTTTGCTTCCTTTGATTGGCCCCATCTTATCAAGCGATTGATTAGCCAATTGAGATCGCATAAATATATTTATATTAATGGAGAAGTAATTATGTCTTTTCATGACTTATTTGCAACGTGGCAATTTGACAAACAGTTAAGTACTTCAAATTTATTGAATCACATAACTTACACGCACTTTTATCCAAACAATTTTGAAGCCATGAATGTCAAAAGAGCTTTTCAAATGTTAAGTGCAAGATTCGCTGCAGCAATATCGACAGCAGGCCAAAGTAATGTATTGAAAAGTACTTCATGGAAAGCATCCGCGGATTTTGCTTACAAAATGAATAAAGTAATAGATGCTATGAATGTATATCGTTTAAATAATTGGAAAGGAGAAAAGGGACCGTTATCAGATGATAATACAATAGTTGAAGAGATATTAACGTCTTTTATTGAATGGTGTTCAAACTGGAGTACTTCTCCCAACAAGATAACCAGACCTCCGTGCTTTGATGGAATGATTACAACTGTACGAGCAATTTTATTAATGTATCGTTCTATCAAACAAAAGTATCCAGACTTCAAGCTCGCCACTGCACTGTGCAACCAGGATTCCGTAGAGCATACATTCGGAAAAGTTAGAGGACGCGGAGGATTCAACCGTAATCCCACTGCGAGAATGGTACGGTTAACGTTACGTCATATTTTATCAAGCGGATATATTTATGGAAGCAACAGAGGCAATGTAATTTGTCCAGAAACTTCTTCGTTAACGGATGGTACGTCGATAATCCGTGAAATAGAAACTAACACTGTCCCATTACAAGAAGAACTTACTTTTCCAATTGAAATGGATATTGACGACGGTAATGATGATCTCATTGCGACAGCTTTTGAAGAAATTACTAGGTATTCAGAACAGAACTCCGACAATCCAGTAATGAATACGATTGACGAGAACAACTTCAATTCACCAGGGACATATGAAGGAAATGCAATTGCATATTTTGCAGGGTACATTGCTCGCTACGGTTACGAAAAAACTAAGTGTGACAGCTGCCGTGAAACAAATATGAAAACACCGATGGAAGGATTAAACGATAATGAGATCTATATTCAGCTACGTGAATATGAACACGAAGACGAAGAAGGACCTGAAGTTGAATGGCTATCAAGACCAACGGATACATTTTTGAATATTGTCGCTCTTCAACTTAAAGCATTGAACTCATGCTACGAAAAGTATTGGCATTTTAAAGATGTGAAGAAAAAATTTCTTGAAATTTGTATAAAACACGTCCAGCATGCAGATGAACATTGGTTTGACCAGAACAACGAGTGTTATCCACATAGAATCCAAATGTTAGACTTTATGTTAAGAGTCAAAATATATGCAATTGCAAAAAAAAATAACACTGGAGGAAGCGAAGGAATAAATACAGCATCTAGAAAATCAAAAGAAATTAAGACAAAATGTCAAAAACTGAGAAATATAAAACATATGTAAAATATATTATGTCCCAACTTATGACTCAAAGTTTTCCACTTAAATTAATTTTTACATTTTAAGCATAAAGACGACCGTCATAATAAGCAATGTTAAAATGCATTATGCGCTCGCCGCAGTGACTATTGTCAAAAAGCATTCTGCGCTCGCCGCAGTAACTATATTGTCAAAATGCATTCTGCGCTCGCCGCAGTGACTATTGTCAAAATGCATTCTGCGCTCGCCGCAGTAACTATATTGTCAAACTGCATTCTGCGCTCGCCGCAGTGACTACTGTCAAAATGCATTCTGCGTTCGCCGCAGTGACTATTGTCAAAAAGCATTCTGCGCTCGCCGCAGTAACTATATTGTCAAAATGCATTCTGCGCTCGCCGCAGTGACTACTGTCAAAATGCATTCTGCGCTTAGCGCTGTTTATAATGTGCAAATAAAATATACGCTTGCTCATCTATCTGCATTAGTGTCATCTTGTGCACTGTGTTTATATAAGAATTCGTGCAAATGCTACCTATATGTGCAGATGGGTGCATTTATATCTTACCGTTTAGAGTACAAAATATATATTCTCTAATGGGTAGATGTGATTGCAACCCGTCTGTAATACAACAGCGTGTTTATAATCCGGTAAGTAAATTAATAGCAAATTGTTGCCAATTTGCCATTAAACTCACTTACAAAGAACCTTGCTCATTTTTATAAACGTTTTAGGCTCCTCGCGTCTAGTAACGAGATTTAAAATAAAAGATTATTGTTACAGAATCGAAATATTTCTGTATAAACATAATCCTTTATTGTAAGTTAATACCGTTCAGAGATACACTTTTTGAAAAATTAGAAACTATGTATATATAAATTAAAAATGTCTTTGTAACATAGTCTTTGCAGTGTGTGGAGACGGGTATAGTATCGGTATTGTTAAATTGATTATCAATTTAATTATGTAATTGTACGTTTCAGTTTCAGACTGCGTTTCAAGATTGAAAGTACGGCGCGTGTAGTTGACGAAGCGAAAGAATATACTTTTAAAATTCACACGAAAAATTGTTAATATATAGATGAACAAAATTCAGCCTGACCGTATTTGGCAGTTTAATTTGATGAAAATATTAATTTTATGAAATTACCAGGGAAGTTACATAAAAGTTTATTTAAAATTTTAATTGATATACAAACATGAAACTTTCCTACACAGTATAAATAATAAATATAATTAATAGAATAAGTTTATTAAAGAAGCATCGCGAATTAAAATATTTATCCTTTATTTGTTCTTAAAAGAAATTTCTTATGTCATTTATGATTAAAAATAATATATAATTGATGCATGATTATTAACACCGAGATTAACACAGAATCTATTGCGTCAAAAAGTTGCAACTATATACCATTCAGAATTTATGGATTATTTTTTAATTATGTATTCGAAGTTAAGGGTTTTTTTAATAAATAATCGCAATATTAATTAGATGGCAAAGTTAATAAAAAATAGCGGATATTAAAAATAAAAATGATAGAATTTTTACTTTTGATATCCGGCCGCTATATGGCTCCAACATTTTGAATTTATCAATTGAATTTAACATCAGATTAATATTTGGCAACCTAAAAAACTCTTAAGTTTCAATAACAAAAAGAATTTCATAGTTTCTTAATTAATAATCTATGTAAGTCGCAACTTTAATGCAATAGACTCTATGTTAATCATCAATATCTTTTAACTATAATTGACATAACAAATTTCTAAGGGCTGAAAGTCCTAACAACAATTAACATACTTAATTTTGATTGCAATATAACTTCTATAACACGTCACGCGGAGTTCTCGGCTTAGAGATCAGTGCTCTGATTCTATAACAATTAACAACAATTCGTTATCATTATATTGTCGTTGCGCAGCTTTTTTATCATATATTATATCTGCACAACGATAATATAACGATGATAACGAAACTGTAGTTATAAGAGTTACAGAAAATAGCTTTAACGACGCGACTTATCGACTGTTACCGAAACGACTGTTACCGCGGCGCGACTTCGTCCGAAAATGACCCGTTTTATCTTAAGAGTAGTTACTGTATTGGCCGCTACACGGTATGGCGCTGAAACCAGTGAGAAATGCTGGTCTCGTCTCAACCCGGACCTTTGGCTATCTGTCTATTAATCTGTGGCAAGATGTAGTTCTTCGAGTATAATTAATATTAAATATATCTTTAACGTTGAGACATTTATCACACGTGTTGTGTAAAATAGAGAATAATAATAAGATCTTTTGCTTTTCTTCCACTTCTTTACGTTTTTCGTGTATACATTTTCTTTATTTTGTACTTCTTTATCAGAATCATCCTTTCACGAACATGATTTAACCTCTTACTTATTTATAGACAATAATTTAACGTATATTTCCAATATAACAGTAGTATGTTGCATCGGTTCTAAAAACACATACTTGTTTATCTAAATTGGCTCACAAATGTTAGAATATTCTTCTAAATGCACCACAATATTGTGTTATATGTATAATAATTAATTATGTCAAATCAGAAGAATTATATTCACTTTAATCTTAAAACAGAAATTGTTAAAAGTCTCTCAAAAGCTTCATGCATTTCTAACTATATTGTTAACTAGAGTCATAGATGTACTTGTAATTACGAAACATATTAACATACATTCTTATATACTTACAGATATTATAGATATGCAGCGGTTAAAGCGCGTCATTAACAAGCCTTTACGATATCAAACGACGTCTTCGGAAACAAGTCCTCTGAAAAGGAAGAAAACAGCAGCAGCAGCAGGAACTGATACTAACGCATCAGGAACGATCGACGATGACTTCGAGGACATCAACAGACAGCTGGAGAGCAGGAGCCCTACGCCTACTGATGACATTATTAACATGATACAGTCATATACACCTCAGTACACGCACACAAACACACAACCGCACACGAACACACAACCGCACACAAACACACAACCGCACACAAACATACAACCGCACACAAATACACAACCGCACACAAACATTTTATCAGACACAAGATGCGCTTCACAAATACAGACATACGGAAATACACCACACCCGTACACACCGCCTGTCATACAAGAGCACACATACAATAATGCACCACACCCGTACACACCGCCTGTCATACAAGAACACACATACAATAATGCACCACACCCGTACACACCGCCTGTCATACAAGAACACACATACAATAATGCACAAAATTTTACACTTTCTGCAGGTACTAATAAAATATATTATACTAATAACACTTTGCCTCAGTTGCAGGATACCGTTGCAAGATCCAGGTCGTTTCAAGACACACGTTGCCATCAACGTTATGGTGAAAATGAGAGACGGTGTTCTCAAAAGGAGAATGATGTTCGTTCACAGGAAGTTCCGATGCAAGAAAAAAGTACAGACAAAAGGTACTTTTATACTTATTTGTACAAAGATTTATAAGAAAAAGATGAGTTTCTCAAAAGGATGTATATTTGTAAATAATTACATATATAAATTACAAGCAAGAGGAGCGACTCGATCGCATGGAGGCAGAACTGAAGTAAGTATGAAATATATATATTTTAATATAAAACGTTCTCTTTTTCAAAGTCTAACTTTGTGTAATGTTCTTGTTTTCAGAAAAATGAAAGGACTATTAGAAAATATATTAAAATGCGTACAGGATCGCCATTCCGCGACAGTGAAGCCTGCTGGATTTCCTATATCAACATTACAGTAGATGGACGCATTCGAAAACATTGACCAGAACGGTTATTCCGATGCTGTAAGTTAAGAAACTTTTGCTCTCATTAACTCAAATATGTATTTATTATGCATTTTAATTAATCTTAATTTTTTCAGGTAAATTATTTCGAATATGTCGGTGGCTTTCATTTAAAGGAAGCTGTAAATCTATGCTTGAAGGAAAGCTTAACCGACTCACTGACGCGGTCATTCACCTGGTGGGGCCGACAAGAAGGACAGCGACCCTTGTACAAAGCTCGTCTGATTACTGCAATATACGGTACAAATTTTTCCACTTTTACTAACAAAGATTTTTAATATTATGTTTCTGATATATCTTATACTTTTTTCCAGATGCTGTATGCAGGAACCGGCACTTTCCAAAACCAACGCGATCTGAATTCCAGGCTCAGATGCGGGAGGCTGTTCGCGTTGCGAAGGAAAGAAATCGCAGCAAGATGCGTGGTCCACGCACACGGACAGTCGAGGCGAGAGGGGTCAACCACGACTTTTGGAGCGACGAAAGGACAGGAGAGGAAGACAACCCTAAAGAAGAAACGTTAAACAAATAAGAATTACATTATTTGTTTCAGGTAAAAATGTCAAAGTCCAGTCGAGTACCTAAAACTGGACATTCGTGTTGTTTTTGCTTTTAAATAATAATATTTCAACTTTTACATAAAATTTTACATAAAATTGTATATAACAATGTAATGTATACGTATATTCTATGTAGAAAGTTAAAATATTTTTAATTAATAACGAAATCAATTAGAATGTCCAGGTTTAACTACGCGTTGAGATATAAAACATTTAGAGTCATTCTACAATACGTCGCAAACGCTTCGTCGTCAACCGCGAAGAATGGCAACAGTTAGTTGAAAATTATTAATTCCGGTTGCGCTTATTGACAGTTACGGTTGTTAAGAAATTTGAACTTTTGAACTTTTTGGCAATAGCAACTGGCAATCGGCAATCAGAAATTACACTTTTCAACTAGCGTGTTGCCATCCTTTGCAATCCTGACGACGGGATGTTTGCGACGTATTGCACAATGACTCTAACAGTTTTAAATCTTATATGTATAATTTACTTATACATTGTTTTTATAAGTACCTTTTCTCTGCAGGACAATCTGTGAAGAACTAAGGCAAATGGAGCCTAAGAGCGAGGAGAGGAAGAAGAAAAAGAAAGAGAGGAGGAGGGCAGAAGGAGTAGGAGAGAAGGGTAGAAGAAGTTGAGGAATGAAGGAGGAGTTGAGGGGAGGAGGAGAGAGACCAGTGTGGTCTCTGTCTGTGTCAACAGACAAAACGGCACTTTTCAGCGCCCATTTTTTTAATCGATAAGACATGGAAATTTCTCGTGTTCGCAATAAATAATCGGCCCTTTTTAGCGCCATTCCAACTATAATATGCACGTCCTTCCGATTTCTAGTTTTATATTGTAATTTTCTGTGTTTATAGGTAAACCTGTGCCAAAGGGACATCTGAAGAGGAGCAGCAGTCTTCATCTTTCCATGCGAAGACAACGTCGGTGTGAGGAGGAAAATCAGCGTATGTCGAGACAGCGTGTAACAGATGTGATTGTGATATTACATATTATGGTGGTAATTGTTATCTCGTTAGAAACAAATAGAGAATAAAAAAATAAAAAAATTAAAATAGTTGTGTGTGTCAAGATATACAGCTTATTAGTAAAGAATACTATAAAAGATATTATAAAAGATATTGTACTAAAAACCAATTAGTGGAGAATATAATAAAAAAAGTTTACTGATTTTTAAATAATATTCTTAATTAACTCATTAATTGGTTGTTATTACAATTGTTCTCTATAATATCCTTTACTGACCTACATATACTGGATTAATTTAATTTTTTTCTTATCTTTTTATTATTTTGTTTCTAACAAGATAATCTGATTTATGATAATAATTATTTCTGGCCTGCTAAATTTCTTACCTGTAAAATTTTAAATATGATAGTGTTCTACACCACACGCATATACATTGAAACTAATGTATAATATAATTATAGAGCGCCATTCTAATAATGTATAATATATTATTGAGTTGTAAAATATTTGTTTTATACATTTTATGTATTGTAGTATATAAAATAAAATATATGTATGTTCTATTTTTGAAATTATATGTATATTATTCCACATTTGCATTCTTTTCTCATAAAAAGAAACGTTTAAATATACAGTACAGATCAGGGATAATTTTTGAAGAGCTAATATAATAATGCGCGTCACTTCAATAGCTGATTATCGACAGGATCTGTTCAGTTTTTGCTGCCACTCTGTTCTCAAGTCATGCGCGCAGGCTCTGCTCGATCTTTGTTGTCAATCTGCTGTCAAGTATGTGTGCAGGCTCTGCGCGGTTTCTGCTGTCAATCTGCTCACATTGCCTGTCAGCAGGCTCTGTCGCATTTCTGACTACAGTTTGACAACATCGTCTGATAGAGCAGTTTCCGCGTGCAATTTGTTGCCTTCTGATACCAAAAATTTAATGCAGACTCTGCTTGGAATCTGCCACATAAGGAGAGAAAGTTAGGCCGTAGAAGCTATGACTCATTGTAACCAAGCGCAGTTGAACCCCCACTACCGTTTCCAAAATCGTATAAAAGCACAACTTTCCGCCCTCAAAACGAGAGAGTGGAACGAGCCAAGAAAGCCGACATATCATCTAGCACTTGCTCCACCCTCTTCCAAAACCACTTGTATCGTAAATTACAATAATAAATTCATTTTTATACTGCAAAAGAAAAGATAAAAGTGATTCAATTACATTACGAATACCTACCTCAATTGATCCACGGAGCCTGCGACCCACATCGCTCAGGATAGTTGTCCTGGGGTTTTACCTCCTTAACTGCACGAGTAAAGGACCCACAGCGAAGGACGTTTTGGCGGATCGACGAGTCGCACCACCCAGGACGTCACAACATTCATAATTTAATCTTATATTTAAGACCGTCTTAAGTTTATCTTCAGATGCTATGTAGCCAATAAAACAGCTCTTACAGCATCTAAAGATGAAATTAAGACGGTCTTAAATATAACATCGAACTATCAATACCAGTCATAGATTTATAAATTTCTGTCGATGTAGATGTAGATGAAGATGTTGATGAACCTGATACGCCACCGGATATTAGTTACTCAGATGATAATACGCAAAATGATCAAAATGTGGTAAATGTAAAGAAAAAAAAGAATCAGAATCGTCAAGTGCGGGATTCTCAACAAAAAAATAAGAGTAAGTAAAAAATTATTTTGCAATTATAATACACATATATATACAATTTTGACATTATGATTATACACATATACATATTGCACATATACAAGGTGTGTGACAAAAAGTTTTGAATCAAAAATATACATGTAGATTTGGTCATACTGAACAAAACAGCCCTTTACCATTTTGCAAACCACGCAAAATTTTGAATCATTAAAAATTGCCATGTATAGAGGTTTCTTTAATTAATAACTCAGAAATTTGCGTGGTTTGCCAAATGATAGAGGACTTTTTGTTCTGGATGACCTAATCTACAATACATGTATATTTTGAATTCAAAACTTCTTGTTACTTACTCTGTATATATAAATCTTAAAATATCCTCTTCTAAAAAGGAGATGTAAAGTTTATTGTTGGCGCTTTTCCGCGATGCCGATTGGTTCTCTTGCTGCGCTTACTTCATTTGCAGCTGTCATTGTATATTTTGACAGTTGTGTGTAGGGGTTAATAGTGTAATAGTAATAGCATAATGTTAAAGCTAAATAGCGCGCGCGAAGCGCGCGTCTGTAGTGTCTAGTTTTATAAAATGTCGATTAAGTATTATATGTAAATCTTTAGAGACAATTATATAAATTAATAAATGTTTTAATATTGTATTTCCAGTACGTAGACGCGACCGATGGCCACGAGATCGAAAACGTGTCGTTCTCGATGCTTTTGATCATTACATATATTCTAATGACAACAAATTACCCACATCCAGTGAAATTGGAAAACTCGTTAAAAAGCATCCTGAATTATTAAAAGACCTAAAAAAGTCTGCGATTAAAACGTGGGTACATAACCAAAAACGTAAATACAAAGCAACTAAAAGTATAAACACAGAATGATTCCGTTCGGTTCTTAAATGATTCCTTAGAACATCGGCAGTAAGTAAAATAATAATTGTTTTATTAATAACTATTAATTTTGGTGGTTATTTAACACTTATGTGATAATAATTTCTTAACATTTATTTCAGAACTATAACTAATTCAAAAAATAGCAATACTTTGTGACCATGATAACCAACAAGCCTCTACATCGACAAGAGCAAAAGTATGAAAGTATTTGAAAGAAGTCGATAAAAGTGTTTAACTTTATAAAGGATTTACAAAGAACTTCTTTAGAGATAAAGTATCAAGAGAGAGATTATTACTTATTATAAGAAAATCGTTGCTAAGTCATTTAGCATCGTGTGCCGTGTGCCGTATTAAATAAGTAGTTTGTGAAAGAATACTGAAAAGTAGATTTCTGAAAGAAGTGTATAAGAAGGTTTCAAAGTATTATTTTTTAAAAGACTTTTTTAACTCGTAATGCAATGTGTAAAGGCTCTTGGGTACTTATGCAACTATATTAAAATTATGACGTCAAAAGCAAGAAATTATGGCCCTATTCCGATATACACTGCCAATACTGAAAATTTATAGTATCTTAATGTGAACTGTAGATTTTCAGGACTGGCTGTGTATATCGGAACACAGCCTATGTACATGTATATTTTTTTGCAATTTATATCGGAATAAACTGCATAATAAAATGCATACTATCATCTTTATTTTAATAATTTAAATATATGTAGTTCTAGAAGTATTTATATATATAGGAGCCTTAACGAGTTACAAAAGAAACCTTCTCAATAACTTTATATATCTTTGACATTTTTTGAAAGTTTGTTTTACTGTAGACAAGTATACTGAAGTTTACTTGTCTATAGAAGAGAGTATTGCTTATTAATTTATATATTATAATGTGATAAAAGCAAAAAGTCTGAAAATGTGACAAAATAGTTGTAAGGTAAGATTAGTTTAGTTTCTAAAAACAGTATTAAATAAGTAATTTATAAAAGAACATTGAAAAGTGTATTAAATTTTAAGAGTTTTATATTATATTTAAAACATATTTCTTTAAATATTAAAAGTATTGAAGTAAGATCGATAAAAGTCTGTTTTTTTTATAAAAGTGTTATAAAAATACTGTCATTTATAAAGATTAAAAAGTCTGTTTATACATATATGTATAGGATATTTATGAGTAAATGATAGAGAACCAATGTCTATTTTTGAAATTAAGTTTTATTTAAAAGATACTTGTATAAGCTTCTTCTACTGTTCTATAGCACCAGATGTATAAAAATATTGCGCAAGTAAATCTCTGGCAGTAATCCCACAAAATGTTAAGTTTATTTTACTTCCGGTTGAGTCGTGGAGGTGGGCGGCTGCCCCGGAGTGAAAGAAAAGTTTAAGAATGGAGCAAAGGAATAAAAGGCAAGGAAGGTAGGAGAAAAAAAGGAGGCACATAGAAGAAGGATGAAGGAAGATGTGTAATTGAAGGAAGGCCCGGAAGTCCACGGAAACTGCATTAAGAAGAACAATGCAGATGAGAAGAGCTTGGAGGTTATGTTGGAGGAAGACGGGATCAGAAGAGGAGAGGAGTGAAGAGGAGGGAACAGGGAGGGGAAGGAACGGAAGCGACACAAAGAGGAAAGCCCGGAGAGCATGCGCGAGGACGGAATCATAGAACGAAGAAGACGCGCAGACAGAGAGGAGAGATGACACAGTGGGCACGCGGAAGCGGAGAGTCGAGATGGCGCGACGGATGGAGCAAAGGTGCCGACTGCCGGCGGGCGCCGAGGCGGCGCGGGGTGGCGGCCCGCTCCAAAAGAGCGGGTTGGCACTACTGCGGGACGCCGAGGCACGGCGCGGCGAGGCACAGAATGGGTTGGCACCACTGTGATGCAGCTAAGAAAAGGAGTGGGTTGGCACCGCTGCGGACTCGGCGCGACGGAACATGGTGGGAAGCGACGACTGGCGGGAGACTGCCGGCCCGGGTGTTCGTAGGGTGGCAGCTATGCGGCGAGGGAAGCGCACGTGAGCGTCCGAACTGCACAATACGGTTTATAATCGCAAGTAAGCAAAAGGTGAGAATAGAGCGAGGTTAAGACAAAAACGAATCCGAGAATGCGTAGGAGAGATCGAGCCGAGGGATGCACGGAGGAAAGTAAGTGTTAAAACAGAACAGAGGGTCAAGGCAAGAGGGGAGCGGGAAATAACAAAGAGAAAGACTAAAGCAAGCGTAAGCGAATATAAAGGTTAAGTCTCTAATACAAAATGTGGAACTTTATTTGATATAGCGTCAAAGGAAGGCGTATCGAGAACGGAACAAGGAATGGAGGAAGCCAGGGGGATAAAGGGACTCGTGAAGGAGATAAGAGAGGTATTGGACGAGCTGAGACGAGAAAGAACAGAAGCCGGGAAGGAAATGAAGGAGATAAAAGAGCGACTGGAGAAGATAGAGAAGAAGCAGGCCGTAATGCATCGGACCAAGGAAAGTGAACGGCCGGAGAGAAAGACAGAGAAGATAAAGAAGAAGGGGGAAGATGCTGCGACAAAAGAGGCGTCAAGGAAGGAGAGAGTAGAGAGCAGCGATGGAGGATGGAGCGACGTTGAATGGGGAAAGAAATGGTGGGAGGGAACAGCAAGCGAGGAGGAAGAGAGAAGTGTCGAGGGAGGAAACTCGAGCGAGAATGAAGCCGAAAGGAGAAGAGAGGAAAGTGAAGACAGGAAGGACAGACACGAGACGGAGGAAAGGAACAAAGAAAAATCTCTCGCCGAGGGCAAGAGTAGGCTATGGCGAAGGACGGAAGAGAGAGAGGAGGAAGTCAAAAAAAAGAAGAGAAGGGAAAATGAGGAAAGCAACACTAAACGAAGAAAAAGCAAGAAAAGAGAAAGAAGAGAAGAGAAAAAGAACGCTTATATGGAGGAGAGCGTCAGGACAAGGCCCTGAGGAGAGAAGAGAACTCGTAGAGGCGTTGATGGAAAGAGTAACCGGGAGGATGACGCCAATAAGAAGATGCATGGAGGTAACGGGCAAGGACGGGGAAAAGATAATATTTATGGAGCTAGAAGAAAAGGAAGATAAAGAAGAAATAATGAGAAGAAGTAGCGAGATTTGGAGAAGGTGGGAAATAGGAGTCGATGAATACTTGACAATGGAAGAAAGAGCCTATAGACATAGAATGGTCAAGAAGGCAAAAGAAGAAAGAGAGAAAGGAAGGTCAGTGATTATGACAAACAGGAAGATTTGGATAGATGGGAGAGAGACAAAATGGGACGAGAGAAGAGGTGTATGGTGGAGGCCTGGGAAATTCCGTGAAGAGGTTGTGACCGGACGAAGTCACTTGGAGGCGCGGATCACGCGTTATGGTTTCCCTTTTCACGGTCGCCACTCGGTTTAACCTCTAACTACCGTGAAGGTCGGAGGACTTCGTATCCTTTACTAATACTATTTTTTATGTTTCAGATGGACGCCCAGGATGGACCGTCGATGCTGCTTTGGCTCCCCGGATCCTCGCTTTACATCGCCTACCGGATCACCAGACGTCTCCCTAATTAATACTAATTACGCGCTAATACTCCTTTTCTGTTTCAGCTCCTGCCCCGGATGGATCACCGCTGCTGCTGGACTTCCCCGGATCCTCGCTTTACATCGCATACCGGATCGTCGCTGGACCACGCATGATCATCGTCAACGGACAAGGTGAGTATCAGGTGAGTATGGGTAATCAGGTTATTAAAGTTGAGACTATTGATTCAGAATTATTAATTCTTTAATTGTAGCTTACTCTTCCAGCACTACAAGCCGTTTCACAATCGTCGTACTTATGCGTCACAATATCTCGCAATAAGTCGCACAATTATTCGTCACTCAATGTTACAATGTGCGCGTGCGCAATAAACGCCGGTGTATTCGGTGGTGAAATACGATAATTAACACTGTCCGTACGATATGTCGTAGCCACGTAACACTATGTTCGCGGTTGTAGTATACTCGATATGTACTTCCGGGAATTAATAAAGTATCCGAATCGCTACACGTCGTTATCGGCTCACACTCGATTGTAGTGGCAACTGTGTGCCTCTCGTTATTGTAGAACGAGATAGTTTAACGCGCGGTTACGCGGGAGTACTCGGTTGTAAAGTATAACACGTAAGGCTGTAAGAGCGGAGTGAGACACGTCTATTCGCTACGGCTATACCCGAGAGACTGCCAAGAGTGGCGCGGCTCGCGCTGGCTCCCCACCGCGGTATATTGCCCCCACTCGCGGGTTGTTTTCGCCGATTGGCGTGACGTCACAACTTTCTCTTTCGACAAAAACTTGTTATTGGCTACGATTCCATAGCGCGCCGCGTGATGTTCACGCCCTTCTCCGGTGACGCCCTACGCAGTGCTCGCGGATGGAAATTTCCGCTCGCGGTATGTTCTACGCAATGTCCCCTTTCGGTGCCGCTGCACCAGGTTTTCACCCTTTTTATTTCGCGCGCGCCGTTGACGGCGACCCTTGCGCACCCCTCCGGGGATGCCCCTGATGCCGTCTCCGGGTCTTTTCCCCGCGGAAGGTCCTCGGCTGTGTTGGAAGTCGTCCGCCGTTGACGCCGACCTGTGCGCACCGGCTCTTCGGTGCTTCTGGTGCCGACTTCGGGGCGACTTCCTGCAGAAGTCGTCCAGGTCGAATTTTGGACGTCGGACATTGACGCCGACCCCCTGGTTGCGTGTCCCACGTCCGGGGGAGGCGGTTTATGGCCCTCTTTCTCGTAGAAGGCGTCCGCGTGGCTAGCTCGGGAGTTCGTGGCTTGGCGATGGCGCCGACCTCGTGGACGCTTGCCCCAGGTGCTGGGCGATGGGTTTTTGTCCTCGTTCCCTGTGAAAGGTATCCCGCTTGGGAGTTTGTTATCCCGCGTGTTGCGGATGACGCCGACCTTATGGTCGCGTGCCCTAGATGTCGGGGAGTTAGATTCCGACCCTTGTTCTCGCGGGTGATACTCCCCTGGGGAGTTAGCGATCCCCTGGACTGGTGATGGCGCCGACCCGATGGTCGTGTGCCCCAGGTGTTGGGGAAGCGATCCCTACCTGTTCTTCCCATGGAAGCCGCTCTGGTTGGGAACTTGGTACCCCGTGTACCGACGTTGACGCCGACCCTCTGGCTGTGTGTCCCAGGTGTCAGGGGGTTCGTTATTGACCCTGTTTCCTGTGGAAGGTGTCCCCTTTGGGAACTAGGAGGTCGTTGATCGTACCATGACGCCGACCTGGTAGCTGTGTGTCCCAGGTCCTGGGAAGGCCATTGGGGCCTTTATTCCTGGAGATTGCCGCGGTTTACTTTTATCGCTCGTGCGTGAAAAATGCGTCTCGCTTGACGCGTCAAACTAAAGATCTCAGGACTCCGCGGACTTGAAACAAAAGAACGACTATGCGCGTAAATGAAAATAGACTTGCTTGTAATTTCCCTTTGCGGGTTTATTTAACGGACTAAAGAATACTGCGTGAAAGAAAAACGAAAAACCATGTTATCGCCCTGTGGCGGTCTTGTATGCTATCTTACGTGCTAAAGGGTATATTTTATTGTTCTTATAACTAGCTTATTCTACGTGTTGCGCTTCTCGCGCGTCGTCTGTTAACCCTCGTCGGGTTCTTCATCCCCGCTCGACGGGCTTAGAAACTCGTCGGATGGCGGGTCGATCCTGCCCTCCGGCACCGGGATCCATATCAGCGGAGGCTGGATTTCGATTACCGCACTCGCGGTGGACTCCCAGTCCGCGTCGGTCTCCGCCGTGCCGGCTATCGACGCGTTCGGCGTCCCCGGGACGCGCTCGTCTCCCGGAGGCCTGGTTACCTCGCCTGCGCGTATTGTGCCCGCTGGCACCGGCATTCTCTCTATCACGACTCGCGGTGACCCGCGTTGTCGCACGGCCGATCTTGGGGAGAGCGGTCGCAAGGTTAGACTAGCTTTGTGATACATAGGTTTATGCTTTATAGTATTATTCCAGTGCAAGAATAACATTCTGTGATTGTTAAAATATAATATTTAACTTTAATTATTAAGACATTTATACTCATTAGTAGGTATATATCTACATGGAATACATGTTCATTCACTGGTAAGCAGCCGTTCATTTACTGGCAATTCTGTTCATTCACTGGTATATCGGTCCTTTTGTTACTTTTCCGTTTATTTTCTAAATGTTTTATTCCGAAAGCTCTTTTAATATTTTTTTAAATAATCAGTATGATATATTGAATCAACTACATCGATGCTGAAAGTGATACGGATAATAATTTTATTTCACGTCTCTAATGAATAGGAGACGCCGCTTATTTGTTCATTCACTGGCTGGTTTACCCTACGTACATCTTTTCGGCTTAGAAACGAAGACGATGACGACGATGGCGATCAAACGAACGCTTTCGTTCTTGTCCCAAAATTGTTTTTGTTTTCTCTTGTAGCGAACGTTTCGAGGACTTTGCTTACGACGGTTCGTTAGCATATGTCTCGCGGTAATTAACGATTTATACGGAGCCGTCATATTTTCTACAACGCGTAGGGAAAAAATTGAATGGTTTCTAATATGTATTCAGAGAATGTTGATTCATCATATTATTCTTTCAAACTTGCTTTCCTCCTTTTGAAAGTTTACACCAAGAGAAACTTATGTTACATGTTACTTTACATTAATTTTTTTTTAACATCTTTATTTCTTAAAAAGGAACCGTAGAAGAAAATTATTAAACTTATCTTTATCGTGTTGGGAATTCATTCAATTTTATCGCTACGTGTCTCACAATTTCTCTTTTAAAAACAAAAAAACTAATTTATAGCTTTTGATTTTACATATTGCAACCCGATTTCCCTCGGTCTCGCTAGCCGAAGGGGCGCAGCTGCAAATTAATCGTCGAACAACCAGACGATAGCTCAGGGAGGCTGACAATGTTAATCCTCTTACCGTAATTTTGGTATCTTGGATCTGAGACGATACTTTCTTTTATTGGGCGCCAGGTGCGATTATAGACGCGCACCACGTCTCGGAAATGTCCGTTCTCCCGGCCTCGACGCAAGCTCAGGGCGTAGTTCCGCGTTATAAAGGTGGAGGTGGAGAGGGGACGTAACGCAATCGGCACAAAATAAAGCTCAGCAAATAAACAATAACAATCAAATATATTTAATAAAGAATCAGATCAAGACGAGGGCTCACGGCCTGATATCGCTCAGGTGACCGGTAGCAACGCGGTGGCCGAAATGGCGGCAAGCGCCCGCGCCAGGTACGCGACTTTCCCGCCCGCGAGACTCCCCTTTTCGAAGACACACAACAGTCTCGATCCGATAAACTCGATCTCCGTGCGCCAAGCGCAATAATCCGCTATACTTTGACTCGCGTAACAATACAATGCACGAAAGACAAACCCGCCGGTGCACGGCACCGCATCGCAATGCGCTCGCGAATTCTCCCCCGAGCGAGCTCGACGATACTTGCTCGCATCCGCGACACAAAATATCCGCGAAGCTCTCGGCTCCTCGAGACGCACGATACTCCTCCGCGCACGGCAAACACCCGCGCGCCCGAGGGCGCAACGCGACAATATTAATCACGAGAACCGAACACGCCACAATACCAATTCCGAATCTCGAATATACAAAACCGAATACACAATCTCGAATACGAATAACACGCACGAATTGACTGTCGACCGCCAGCGGGGTATCGAGGAGGGCTTTCTATAATGTTCTCGGCTACGATCTCGGCCGGCCACGTGCCCGCGACTTCCGGTTAATGGTCGCGGCAAGCTAGCCGGCACCCACGACGACGGGAACCGGTATCCACATACGCGGTATTCTAAACGGTACGATCACTCACTTGCCGGGTCGCGACCGAGATCGAGCCCTTGCCTACTTGGTAGCACCGGAGTGGAGATCTTACAATTCTGCGGCTCGCTGCTGCTCGGCGGTGTCGGGGCGCTCGTCCTGGGGTGGCTCCTTGTCAGCGGCTCGATCGACAGTGAGGAGTGGTCGATTCGACGGGACCGCGCCGGGCCCCCGCACTCGCGCCCTCAAGCTCGCGGGTTTTCCGCCCCGCCGATTGGTCGTGTGTGTCGCCCTGCTAGCGACGCTGCGGACGATTCCCGCCATTTTCCCGCGGCCCATTTGAATCGGCTGCTGCTGCGTCCGTGGGCCCTTCGCGGTTTCTCGCCCGGCTGGCCAGGCCGCGGCGGCGCCGCTCGGCCCTCTGGGCGCCGTGGGGTGAAGCGGGGGGGGGGCCACCCACCCGCGCTGCAGTCGCGGTGGTGCGCCCCTAGTCATGCTGCGGCGGGGCCGTGTTGCTGTGCGAGGCATTCCTGGCGCTATTCCAGCGGCCGGGCCCGGCGGCCCGCCCGCCGCACAGTGGGGACAAATAGAAATTTACTGTTCAAAAATCGCTACAGACCGTAATTCTTAACCGATCGAGACCAATTTTTTTTCAAATTAATTGTTAAGAAATTTCCAACAAAACTGTGGAGTTCGATTTTTTAAAAAATGCTTTAAAATTTACAATATTAATAAAAATTTGAAAATTATTTTAACCTAAAGTTGAATTAGAAGAATTAAAGTTACTTTTGCATTGAGCTAGCTTACATAACAGTTTTTGAGGTTACTGAATACGAATCTGTTAGAAACAAATGTTAGAATTAATATTTGATTATTGACAATCGTCAAATTAAAAAAATGCATGTTTTGGCTGAATATATTCTTTTACTCGAATTATTTTGCATATATATATCTATGTATATGTATATATATATATATATATATATATATATAATATCACCAAACTTTAATTGACTATAACTGGCATATTTATTTACAAAAAATCACAACGTTTCGGTCCAAATTCGGGCTCTCTTCAGGTGAACTCTTTCACAAGCATTCGACAGGCAATTCGTGACACTGTAATAAGAAGTCGAAATAGTATAAAATTAAATGTGTATATATAGAGCGTGTTAGGAAACATGTCCGTATATCCCGATTGCAAAAAAAATAAATGTAAAAAAAATAAATAAATGAACAAATATATATACCTATATATTTATTTACATTTATTTTTTTTTGTTTTTTTGTTTTATATTTGTTTAATTTGTCGCTAAAAAGGTAAAGGTTTTGTAATATAAATTTTATATTGTTACAATAAAAAGAAAATATTATGCAATTACTCTTGTATTAGTAAATTCTGGGCTTCAGGATCAATGGTCCTTACTTTTTTTGTCGACAAGTTTCTGAGACAAGTAATTAATGGATCTGAAGAAATTAATAATTTATGCATAATATCTTCGTTTGTTAGTAAACGAGAACATTTTCTTGTATTGTAAAGACGAAAACGTTTGAAATCTTTATTTCGAGCTTCTGCGGCTTCTTCCGTACAATTGTGCAGTTTCAAGAGCAAATACTTCGAATTTAGACGAATCTACTGGCTTTCTTCGAATTTACAAGCTAATACTTGTAAAATAATGCTGAATCTTGCAATTAACCTTTTATCTACTCCTGTTATTTCTGATGTTGCTTCAGGATCAGCGAAGAAACGACGCGCTGTATTACCGTCATTGGATGATCCATGTCCATGTTTCGGTTTGTCAACTATTAAGCCCATTCTTTCCTTAAATTCACCAGATATTCGTTTTTTTTTGCACTTTTTGTCAGTTCTTTTTGTATTTGAGTAATAGCAGCAGTTTTATAAAAGTCTAAGTGGTAGTAAATGTGAAGAATACACTCCATGAAACGGATCCACGCATGCAAAGTTGAAAGACCAAATTCATAGTTTTCAAACTTTTTAAGCTTATTTTGAACTATATTTAAATTATTCATTTGTATAGATTCTGGATAGCATTCCCCTTTTGTGTCGACTTGTGTCACTAAAAAGAATTGGCCTATTATAAACAAAGTAACAGAAGGGCGAAACCAAAAGTTAAATATTATTTATGATGGACAAGTATGCGTGGTGTAGACAATTGGTATCTGATTGTAGGTTTAAACTATGGCGCTGTTGTCTAATGTGTAAAACTTCCGAAATAAGTCGCTTGTAATGTTTTTAGTTGTCATTTTACATGGGGCTGACGTTATTCAATATTTTCATCTTGCAATTGACAGTTATCGGAGAAAGCCGCAGAAGCTCGAAATAAAGATTTCAAACGTTTTTGTCTTTACAATACAAGAAAATGTTCTCGTTCACTAACAAACGAAGATATTATGCATAAATTATTAATTTCTTTAGATCCATTAATTACTTGTCTCAGAAACTTGTCGACAAAAAAAGTAAGGACCATTGATCCTGAAGCCCAGAATTTACTAATACAAGAGCAATTGCATAATACTTTCTTTTTATTGTAACAATATAAAATTTATATTACAAAACCTTTACCTTTTTAGCGACAGATTAAAAAAAATATAAAACAAAAAAAAATAAATGTAAATAAATATATATATATATTTGTTTATTTATTTATTTTTTTACATTTATTTTTTTTTGCAATCGGGATATACGGACATGTTTCCTAACACGCTCTATATATACACATTTAATTTTATACTATTTCGAATTCTTATTACAGTATCACGAATTGCCTGTCGAATGCTTGTGAAAGAGTTCACCTGAAGAGAGTCCGAATTTGGACCAAAACGTTGTGATTTTTTGTAAATAAATATGCCAGTTATAGTCAATTGAAGTTTGGTGATATTATATATATATACATATACATACATATATATGCAAAATAATTCGAGTAAAAGAATATATTCAGCCAAAACGTGCATTTTTTTAATTTGACGATTGTCAATAATCAAATATTAATTCTAACATTTGTTTCTAACAGATTCGTATTCAGTAACCTCAAAAACTGTTACGTAAGCTAGCTCAATGCAAAAGTAACTTTAATTCTTCTAATTCAACTTTAGGTTAAAATAATTTTCAAATTTTTATTAATATTGTAAATTTCAAAGTCTTTTTAAAAAATCGAACTCCACAGTTTTGTTGAAAATTTCTTAACAATTAATTTGAAAAAAAATTGGTCTCGATCGGTTAAGAATTACGGTCTGTAGCGATTTTTGAACAGTAAATTTCTATTTGTCCCCACTGTGCGCCGGTCGACCACTCCACCGCAAGTCCTCCGAGCGCCCGTCGTTCCCTCGTTGCGACTCTCGTCGTTACAAGCAATCACGATCCCATGCTCCGGCACCACCTGTCAACCCTGCGGGACTTAACTAGAAAGATTAGTTAACGCAAACGGCCCTTCCTCGACTCGGGCCAAGGCGCCATCCCTGACCCTCCCCTCGGCCGAGCTACCGTCTGGGTGGAGGACGGGACAAATGTCACGTCACAATATAATTGATATTAGTTTTGTCAGATGCGATTTGTGCGAGCTTATTTCGTGGAGCAAATATTTTGTTGCGTTATTGATGCATTTATATTCGATCACGAGGGACTATGCGCAAATTTTCGCATTGTTTGCGGATTTTATAACTTTATTGATGAATATAAGATATAAGATCTTTCGCATAATTGATTTATGATTAAACTGGCGCTTTATTGAGGCTCAGATCTACACCGTCTGTATCACGTCAATAAAAATCTGGCAGCAAAACGTGTATGAATTCATTCGTTTAGCAAAGGATGCGCGTTGACCTTAGAAGCGCACGATGGAATTTCATCCGGAAGGAAAAGAACTTTGTCGCGTTTTTTTAATGTTTTTGATTCTCAAAATAAATTCTTTGTGTATATTTTTTTGTGCTCATAATATTATTTGATTTTTGCAGATTAATTTTCTTTTTATGAAATATATTTTGGCAACTATGTCGTCTATAGAAAGAAATCTGTCGGACTGTGCTAACTTGGACCACGTGCGTTTCTGACGTTTAGATATTAGTGAAATTTGGTTAGTGATTGAATTCTCTTAGAAAACAAAAAATGACTTGTCTCGTTTCTTGATAGAAATTCGAGATGCTAAATACTAATTTATTGGGTGCGTTCGGGAAGACGCTATTAGTGCTATTTGCTTATTTTATCCTTGTTTTACACCTGATGAGCGATAAAGATAGAATGATGCAACAGCGCTAATAGCGCGCTTCCCGAACGCAGCCATTGTGTTATAAATTCGACGTTCGCTTTTCGCGTGAGACTGGCATCGGCTTCCTATCTCGCTAAACGGGCCTTTTTCAGTCGGATACGTTTCTTTATATTATAATATAGAGAGGAGAAGAAGCTAGGGATAGGTAGACATACATTTTGTACGACAATATTGTGGGTCTATCGTTCGTACGATTATTTTTTCTCTGAGCCCGGAGCCTCGTCCACGATGACGATATCGCGTACACGGGATGTCTCCAGGATCGTGCTCCGATTACTTTGTACTAAGAATAATTTTGCACAAATTTCTTTTGTACCTTTATATCATATGTATTTTTCAAGCAAAGTTTATTTGCAGAATTTACGCGATGGAAGATATATATACATATATAAACACATGTGTGCGTGTGCGTGTGCGTGTGCGTGTGCGTGTGCATGTGCGTGTGTGTGTGTGTGTACATCTTCCATTGCATAAATTCTGCAAATGCACTTTGCTTGAAAAATACATATGATATAAAGGCACAAAATAAAAATTTATGCAGAATTATTCTTATTATTAGTACAAAGTAATCGGAGCGTGATCTTGGAGACGTCCCATGTTCGTGATATCGTCATCGTGGACAGGGCCTGGGGCCCACAGAAAAAATAATAAAAATAATATATGTATGTGGGGCATTCTCCGCGTGTCGGAGTCCTCTCCTGCCCACTTCAATTTTTGACATAATTCAACCAACCAGGGCTTAAAATTTTCGTTGAAGTGTCTACTTTTTAATGCCATGTGGCCTTTTGTGAAAATTCAAAATGGCGGACTGATGCAGCGCCGAAAATGAAGAAAGTGAAAAAAATTAATTGTATATCTTCTTAAAAAATGCAGAAATGTCACTTGATTTGGATGAAACTTGGTACTAGGAGGTTTTCGAGGTCGTTGATTCCAAATGTGAAGTCGAAATTTGGAAATTCAAGATGGCGGATCCAATATGGCCGACCGAAATGCAGAAATGTCACTTGATTCGGATGAAACTTGGTACTAGAAGGTTTTCGAGGTTGCTGATTTCAAATCTGAAGTCGAAATTTGGAAATTCAAAATGGCGGATTAAATATGGCCGCCCGTAATGCAGAAATGTCACTTGATTCGGATGAAACTCGGTACTAGAGGGTTTTCGAGGTCGCTGATTCCGAATGTGAAGTCGAAATTTGGAAATTCAAGATGGCGAATCCAATATGACCGACCAAAATGCAGAAATGTCACTTGATTCACGTGAAAAAAACTGTCGCTCCTTTCGGCTCGGACGGCTCGAACGGCAAACTTCACACTCGTCTGAAAAACGCTACTTTAATGATGAAAACGATCAGTGTTAAGCAAAATGGATTACACGCCGGCCGAATATTGTGACATGCTTCTTATCTACGGCGAATGTGAGCAAAACGCTTGTCGTGCCGCGCGCGAGTACAACGCTCGTTTTCCGGGACGTAGACAGATCAATTATAACGTAGTTTTACGATTGCTGCATCGTGTGCGAGAAACAGGCGTTTTAGAACCTAACAGACGAATCAATGCCGTTGTTGAACGTCGTACTCGTACGGTACAGAACGAAGAAGCGGTCTTACAAATCGTGAACGATACTCCGGCTATCAGTATACGTAAATTGAGTCGAGAGCTTGAGTTATCAAAAAGCACAGTTCAGCGCATATTACGAGAAAATCGACTCCACGCTTACCATTTTACCAAAGTTCAAAATTTGTTGCCCAGAAATTATGAAACGAGAGTAAAATTTTGTACGTGGTTATTGAATAAGGAAAAGAATCAACCTGGTTTTGTAAATAACATCCTATTTACCGATGAATCGTACTTTACGCGCGATGGTATCTTCAATAGTCACAATACGCATCTCTGGGCGAACGAGAATCCAAATGGATATCACATTAAAAGTTACCAGCATCGATTCAGCATTAATTTATGGGCTGGCATATTAAACACTTCGATAGTAAGTTTTATGATTTTGTACAAAAATGTATAACATTCTCTACAAATTTCATTGCTCATATAAAAATTTCAGATCGGTCCGTTTGAACTGCCTGCGAGACTCACAGGAAATATTTACACCAATTTTTTACAAATTGACTTGTTGGATCTAATAGAAAAATTGCCTTTGGATCAGAGACGACAAATGTTTTTTCAACACGACGGAGCGCCGGCCCATGCATCTTTACGCGCGCGTCGCGTGTTGGATGCGAGCTATCCGGATAGATGGATAGGCCGCGGAGGTCCTGTAAATTGGCCAGCAAGATCTCCCGATCTGACTCCATTGGATTTTTTCCTCTGGGGCACTGTGAAACAATACGTTTATCGAGAGCGTATCGATAGTCGTGAAGAGTTAGAAGAAAAAATAATTGAAGCATTCGCGACCGTGACGCCAGAAATGCTGCGTAACGCACAGCAAAGTTTGATTCGGCGTGCGTAATTGTGCATCCAATGTGGCGGTGGACATTTCGAACATCTTCTGTAATAGGTTTATTTGTTTACATTCTGGAAAACGTATTCCTTCAAAAAAATTAATAAAAAAAATTTTTAAATTTTTCCAAAATTTTTCCAAAATTTTTCCAAACATGTTAATATTTCTTTTCTCATCAATTTCTTTTTTCCTATAATCGACATTTTATGCAGCACATCATACTTTGTACCGATTATGAGAATTAAATGTCATTTGTCCGCGGCACGTTTTACATGAATACTTTGCAGTTTGACATGTATCCTGTTTTCGCACGACAATTTAGGAAGTTAATCTTGAAAATAGTGCACAAAGAAATAAAATAAACAATAAGTTCAAATATTTATATCGAGTTGAGTAAAGTGTGGAAGAGCCGTACCCGATATGCGACGTCCCTGAGTGCGCGAAATTTAGACAAGCTGATTGGCCAACTATAAACCGTTCCCGTTCAAATACTGTAGCAGCCTCGACATTTTGGCATTAGGATTTTTGTCTCCAAATAATCTCAGGAATCTGCCATTAACGGGTTATACGTGAGGTCTGGGACACCCTGTATAATATTCCCCACAATGCATGTAACGCATTATTGAAAATTTTGTGTCAATATACATCATATGACATACCTATGGACACACGAACATTGCTCCAAACTCCAAGACAATTAAATGTATTAAAAGTATGTGAAGGGGAATACTTTTACTTTGGTTTACACAATATTATTAAACAGATGGTATTAACAAATAATGATAAATGTTTTAAATTATTAATAAATATTGATAGTCTGCCAGTAGCAAAATCATCACAAGCATCCTTGTGGCCTATTTTATGCTCAAATACAGTAAATATGACAGTATATCTTGTTGGTGCATATTTTGGATACAAAAAACCTAGTAATTTTAATGTTTTTCTGCAACCTTTAGTGAAATAGAATTAATAGAATTAATTAATAATGGTTATATTCATGGCGAAAACGTAATTAAAGTATCATTATTTGCTTTAATATGTGTATGTATGTAGTTTATTGCATATCCCCATAGGGTTTACAAGGCGTTTTGTTTTTACGAGGAACGTACCCAAACCTCTTACAAGTTCACACATCAAAATCCACATAAACAGGTGTCACGTCTAAATATCCCGGTCATAATATCCCGCGACAAAATATCCCGGTCTTATTATCCCCGCGACAAAACATCCCGCGACAATATATCCCATGACAAAACATCCCCTGGCAAAATATCCCACGACAAAATATCCCCTGGCAAAATATCTCATGACAAAAATTTAGTAGAGCAATAACAACAGTTACATAAATAAATACACATAAATCATTGAAGTACAAATATAAATACACAAATAACGCGACAAGTAACTGTGCTTGGATTATATTGTGCGCGCCGTACCAGAGGTAAAGTGCCGAACGCCTCGATATCCCTATTCCGACAATCGGTCATAAACAATAATAAGGAACGTGTACTGGTGACCACATGCCCGGATGCTACTTGCGATACGGGTGTCAGTTAGTTACATCTGTTAGGATTGTACGGTCAGGTTCGCGATGCCTTTGAAATTTGTGAGCAGTCAGAAGGGGAAGTGACAATTAGTGCTTCACGGATATATTTATGGTGTGCATCGTGAAAATACTGATGCTGTTGTATGGCGATGCATTCAGTATAAGGATAGTTGTCGCAGTCGAGTACACACATCCTCAATGAAACGGGATGGTAAGTGGTTTTGCATTTTGTTAGTGTTCCGTGTATAACGTTTTTATTTTCAGGGACAGTTCTGAAAATGACTGATCACAATCATGGTCCGAATGCTGGATTCGTTGAGTCGCGTAACTGTTAATATTGCTCTACTAAATTTTTGTCATGAGATATTCTGCCAGGGGATATTTTGTCGTGGGATATTTTGCCAGGGGATATTTTGTCATGGGATATATTGTCGCTGGATGTTTTGTCGCGGGGATAATAAGACCGGGATATTTTGTCGCGGGATATTATGACCGGGATATTTAGACATGTAACCCATAAACAAACTCAATCTCAAAAACATAAACAAAATCAAAAATCCAACATCAAAATCAAAATTAAATTCAAACAACAACCAAAATAAACGAATAAATGACATAAAAAAAAACTGCTCCTCGTGTTCCTCTTCGTCTCCCTTCTCCTCCGCTCTCGTACCGACTCCATCCTTGACCCCCCTCCCCCTGGCTCGTCCTATCCACAATTGGCCCAGTCCCTCTTTCCTCCAACTTCCTCATCTTCTTTTGACTCCATTAACAGTTTCTCCCCCATATCTTTGGAGATTATATCCTCCTCCGATATCCCCTTATCTTTGCTCACTCTCCCTTCCATTTTTTCTCCTCTCTCCTCTCTCCTCTCTATCTCTCCTTTCCACCGACTTATCCTCATCTATCTTCACTTCTACACTATTTCCCGCCTTTCTTCTCGCCTCTATCACCCGCCATTTCTCCTTTTCGTCTTTTAACTTCACCAAAAGCATTAGCCACGCTCCTCGCTGCCCCACCACAAAAACCTCCCTCACCGTCACCCTTACCTTTAGTCCCTCCGTAAAAACCTCCCTCACTTTCTCCCAGTGCGAACCCTTGTCTCCCCATACCTCCTTTTCCACCCTTAGGATTACATTCCTTTTCCTTAGCTCTTCTTCGTTTCTCTCTCCCACGCCAGCCCACCATTCACCCCCACACTCTCCTCAGAATCCTCCCTCTTCCTTTTTCCTCTATTTTGCTCCATTCTCTCCAACTTTCTCTCCATTCTCCTTACTTTCTCCTCAAGCTCCTCTATTCTCTCCTCCTTCTTTCTCTCCTTCTCTTTCTTTTCCTTCGTCAATTTCTTTAATTTCTCCTCCATAATTCTCCTCACCGCCTCCGCTATTATTCTCCCCTCCTCTTCCATCCTGGGTAATTCTGGGTGATCTGAAACACAATTTATTGCTGACCTCATCTTTATTCCACTTTCCTCCTCCTTTCTTTCCCTCCTCCTTCCTCCTTTCCCTCTCTTCATTCCCCTCTTCCCTCTTCTAGCTCCTCCGACCCCCCTTTTCCTCTCCTTTTTTCCCCTTTTAGTTCCATCATCCATTCTTCACCTCCCCCATCCTCATCTAACACCCATCCTACCGCTTCCTGCCAGCTACCATTCCCTGATTCCCATCTCCTACATTCCTCTCACACATGCTCCCATGATTCCTCCCTATGCTCACATAATATACATTTCTTCTTCTCTTCCGTTTCTCAGTATCTGCTCTCTCTCATCTCATTTCCTAATCTAAATCTCACCACCCTGTTCCATCTACTCTCTCCCCATCCCTTCTTCAAATATCCCGGTATAACCTCTCCTTTTACTCGCCTGTACCATTTATTATACTCTGTTCCTTCGATCCTTTCCCATCTCTCTCTCCTTTGTACTTCCTTGTCCCCTCCGAACAATTTGCGAAACCATTCGCCCTCGTCTTCTCTCAGCCTTTCCAGATCCTTCAATTCAACTCCTCTGTCTTCAAAGAACTTTCCTCTTTCTCTGTCCTAGCTTGATCTAGCTTTCCCTTCTTTCTCCTTTCCCTTCAGCTCCTTCCAACATTGCCTTGCCAATTCACTTCCCTACCCTCCTCCAATTTTCTCTCAAATCTCCATGCCCTCATTCCTGCCCTCCCTCTCAACTTATCCCTTTGCATCTCCTCCCTAACGAGATACCACGGTGTTCTCCCATCTACTCCCAATACCCATCTGGTATACTTTTCTTCCAACCTTTCCATTCCTTCCCTTTCTTTCCATCCCCATATTTCCGCTCCATACCCCATCACCGTCCATACCAGTCTATCAAACAGCCATAACCTTTTCCCCCAGTCTCTCCCAAATCTCCTCTTCCCTATCCCCCAGATCTTCCCCATCACTGCCGCCGCCTTCTTGGTCCTTTCCCTCACCTGTGCTTCCTGCCCTCCATTCCTTTGAAACATGTAACCTAAATACCGAAATTCTTTCACCTCCCCTAATTCTTTCCCTTTCTATCTCCATCTTCTCTTACTGTCCCTTCCTCCTCCTTTTCTAAATCTTATTATTTTTGTTTTCCCCACGTTCAATTCCAACTTCTTCCTGCTTAAGTACCCTTCCAACCTTTCCAACATGCTCCTCATTTGGTCCTCGTCCTCCGCCATAAGCACTACATCATCCGCGTAGGCCAGTGTATACACCCTCTTGCCACCTAACATCACTCCTCCCCATTTAACTCTGCCCATTTCCTGTTCCATATCCGCCAATAACACGTTAAACAGCAGCGAGCTCAATGGGCACCCCTGCCTTACCCCTCTTCCCGTCCAGAACTCTTCCGTCTCCTACCCTTACCCTGCTTCTCGTCTCCCTTAGAATCTCCTCCGTTCTCTTCACCAGCCCTTCTCGTACTCCCCTTTCTCTCATTGATTTTATTAGTACTCCTCTATCCACCGAATCAAAAGCCGCCTTAAGGTCCACAAAACATGCTACCAATTTTCCCCCCTTCTTTTCTAACCTTTTGTTCACCACGTAGTTCAGCACGTAGATGTTATCTATTGTTCCCATCCCTCTTCTGAAGCCTGTCTGGTTCTGTGGTACTATTCTCTTCCCCTCTATCTCTTCTCTTAACCTCTCGGCCAAAATGACTGTGTACACTTTATATAACGACGGCATTATTGTCACACCTCTGTACTCCTCCGCTCTTTTTCCTTCCCCTTTTTTTACGATTGGTGCAATTATTCCCTCCTTCCAAGTTTCCGGCCATCCTCCTTTCCATATCCTATTAATATATTTCCATGCCCAATTCTCCAGTTCCTTCCCCCCTCGTTTCCAAATCTCGCCTGAAATCCCATCCTTTCTCATTGTTTTTCCGTCCTTTAGCTTCTTCACAACTCTCCTCATTTCCTCTAGGCTTATCTCCTCTTCCTCTTCCCCCTTCTTTTCCACCTTATCTTCTTCTTTCCCCATCCTCACCTTCCCTTCCACTCCTCCCAGCAGCTTCATAAAGTACTCTTTCCATTCTTCCTCTTCTATTCCTTCCTCAATTTCTCTCCTTTTTTTCCTCTCCTTGTTTACTATCTCCCATACCTCGGCCTCCCTCCTTGCTCCCTCCGCTTTTCTCTCCCATCTCTGGTTCTCTTCTTCCTTCTTCCTCCTACACATTTCCCTAAACTCCTTCCTCTTTTTTTTGTACACACTACCCTCCCTTTTTTCTTTCCTCCAAATCCTTAATTTTCTTCTTGTCTTTTTCTTCGCTTCTCTACACTCCTCATCCCACCATCCTACCTTCCCCTTCTTTCCTCCCATCTCCTCTTTTACCCCTTTTAATGCCTCCTTTATTCTTGCCTCCATTTCCTCCCATTCCTTGTTTAACTCTTCTTCTTTTCCTTCCATCTCTCCTATTTTTTCAATAAACCTCTTTGCTCCTTCTTCATTCCATACCCCCCTGCATCCCTTCTTCCCCCCTTCTTCTTCCATCTCTCTTCCTTTCCCCCCTTAAAACTATTTCCAAGGGGTGATGATCCGAGTCCACTCTATCCCGCACTGTCATACTCTCTACCTTCTCTTTTACTTCTCCTTCTCCTATGACATAGTCGATCACCGTGTCTCCTCTTCCCCCCGTGAAAGTAAACTCCCCCTTTTCGTCTCCTCTCACATTTCCATTGAAAATCTCCCATCCTCTCTCTTCTATGCTATTTACCAGCATCCTCCCCTCTCTGTCTATCTTTTTATCCTTTGATTTTCTCTCCCCTCCTCGCCTTCCTCCCCGCTCCTCCTCATTCTCTATTCCCCCACCTTCTTGGCCAGTCCTCGCATTGAAATCTCCCCCAATAATCGTAAACCTTCCTTCTTCTTTCTTTTCCATTATCAATACCAGCTCCTGTAGGGTTTTCTCCATCTCCTCTTTCTTTGCGTATATTCCTATAATATTCCATTTCTCCTTACTTATCCTAACCTTGAAGTCGACGGCTAAAGCCGTCGCTTCAGGATCCGATTCCTCTGTACGCAGGGACGTTAGCCAGCCAATGGACGAGACCGTCGACCCTACGGGAGTCCCAGGCGTGGAGGAGACAGCGAGGCAGGCCGACCAGACGAGCCTGACCAATACGAACACTGAGATTTTCGTCGAGCAGGGCCTGACGCAGCAACAGCTGTACGAGATCGTGCCGGAGGCTGAGGTCGAGGAGATCGTACAACAGGTCAATCTGCAGCCAGAGGACGACCAATCGGGACCGAGGGAGCCGACCGACGAGGAGCTGAGGGTCACGGAGCAGCCTGATGCAGCAGCAGGGGCATCCCTCCAACAGTAGATAGAATCACCCCGGTTCGCGGACCAAAGACATTGTTTCGCAGTCAGAATATTTTATTTTGTCAGATTTAGCAGTTTTTATTGCAGAGTTTTATTTAGTTTGCCAATTGACAGTTTAGATTCGTTTTACGACACGCGTGAATAGATTCACCGAGATTTTACTCATTAATCATATGTTAGAGGTAAGATTTTACAATAATAAGATACGCAGAGCGTAGCATAAGAGAAAACACAGAGGAAACAACTACACTTACCCTACACCATTCCTAAACATCTTAATACGGGAAAATATAATAAATCATAACGATAAACATTCAGAATGAGCCATTCGAGGGCCAACACAGTAAAGGAACATCAAGGATCAGTGGACTTGGCAAATCGGGTCATTGATCAAATAGCAATATTGATAATAGTAACAGTCCTAATTTTATTCGCAATTTTAATCATTTACACCATGTTTATAATATATTCAATACAATGAATCCAGTGAGACTCAAAACAATAATACTAACTTTACTTTTCATGATTTTAACACTTTTGATACTGTTCAGCTTGTACGGGATATACTCAGCCCATAAGGCATAATAAGTTTATTAAATACATTAAACACAAATAAAAAATACATAATTGTAACGATAATACTGTTCTTTCCGCTGATAACAGCGTTTCCCGACATCAACACGATAGTCACCATATTCACACTCTACACAGCATATTTGTTAATTTTAGGAAGCGAGATCGACCCACGAGTGATTCGCGATTTAGATTAAGTTTATTCAGAGATTTTTTAAGAGTTCCGATACGAAAAACGCGATTCCGATACGCGAGGAAAGCTCTGATATGATTTCACATTATTTTTGAAGAATTTCATTGATTTTGAATAAGTTCAGCGAGTACGCACGAGATTCAGCCAATGGGAAGCGACCCAGGCTATTTTACATTAATTTGGCAGTATTTGAATTAAATTCATTTACAGAGTATGTCTAGTCGACAGTGACGGCCAATAGGGATAAATTCCGGCCTTATTTTATGAACCACATTCATTTTTCAATTATTCAGCTTGATTTACAATGGCCTTATGCCATCGCGGTGATATACGCGAGCGACCGACCAATCAGGAACGAGCACGGCTCGAGAACAGCGAGAGACGTCGTAAGCGCGTTAATTGCGATATATTTTGATAGATTTACTTTATTCCTGTCAGACTAAGTTAGATATAAGCGACATTACTTACGCGCGGTAGATTATTAAGAATTACCGCATATTTTATACTTACCTTATACTTACCGTCCAATGACTGGGCGAGACGCTCCATGGGGAGTCCGGTACCTGAAAATAAAGAAAAGGGGATTAGAAATTAATTAGTCCTACACGCGGGTACTTACCTGAGGAGTCCTGGTTCGTCTAATGACCATACGAAGGTCACTCGGATAAATTCCGGGTGACACGTCGCGAGAAGCATTGCGACGGCTGGCATTCGTCATGCGATAGCTCAAGGCGATGTCCGCCGTCCAATGAGGTGACGGGCTCTCAGTTCTCAGGAGCTGAGCCGAACGATCGGCTCAGTTAGTCGTGATTGGAGGACGCGCTCCAAGAATCGCGTCGCCCAAGATCCAAGTTCGCGATTGGCCGAGAGCGTGAACGAGCGCCGAATTGCACGACTGCGCCTGCGCGGCCGTTATATTGGGAGAGTCACACCCGTTCCTCCCGGACAGTTCTTCGCGAGACTTCGGCGCGTTGACACGCATTCTAGTAATCGGTTACGCATTAACATCCGAGCCCGTGGAACTTATCCCGTTGACCGCTAACGATATTAGCGTGATTATATCTCAAGTGAAGAGATCGTGTACGCGTGAAACGGGTATTCACGGTGAATATCCATCGCGGCATTCCGACGACAAGTCGTGACAAGCTCATAACCGCCGTTAGATATAATCTTTCGTTCGCGGCTGAGAATTTACCTGTACACCGGATTTATATTTTTTTTATTATATTATTATTAAAAGTTATCCGTGTGTTATTCATTTGTGCGCCTCACAAGTTCCTATCTACCGTAATTCACGTCGAGCATAAAAAGGGCGTGGTCGACAAGTTCAGACACGTTCGCTGCGTAGAATGCGGCAGCCATCTTGCTGAGGGAAGGACTTGGGCCACCGGCTTTCTGTGTTTCTGCTTAAAATACAGTGGCGACCGTAATTTCAGCCAAAGTAAGTGGCTATATTAATTTCTTAGTAAATTCACTCGTTGTTCCGGTCACAACCTTTCCCTTTATCCACCCCTTCCTGTCTATTTCAATTTCCGTTTCCTTCTCTTTTATCTCTTTCCTTATTCCCATTATCATCCCTCCCATTGCTCTCTCTTTTTTATTTTTTTTTCCTTGCCATTTGCACTCCCCAATCGTACCCTTTTGGCAGCCTTCCCCTTATTTTTTCCCATCCTCTTTCTCCTATCCAAGTCTCTACCATGACTAGCACATCTCCTTTTTTCAGCCCTTCCCAAAACTCCTTATCTTTATTTTCCAGGCCAGCTACATTCCAGAACACTATTTTCCACTCTGACTTACTTCCCCCCTCCTCCTCTCCTCTGACTTCTGCGTTACCCTTCCCGATTTCCTCCCTTCTAGCCTCTCTTCCTCCTATTCCCCCGTCTCCGTTCCTACTCCTCTCCCTCCTAATTTGCCTCCCCTCTCCTCCTTCTCTTCTCCGCTCTTCTTTCTTACCTTTCCCCTTTCATCCTTTAATACCCCCTCTTTCATGTCCCACCTCCACCATACATTTTCCAACCTTATTCTTCCTGGTTTGATCCACGCTCTCCTTCCCTCTCTTTCCTCTCTTCTCGCAATCTCTCTCAGTCTCCAATTCATCCTTCTTTTCTGCCATGACAAATCCTCCATTATTCTCTCCTTTCTCCCCGCCAGGCTCCTCTTTTTTTCCACTTTTTTTTTCCATCACCTCCCATTTTTGCTCTTCATTCTCCAGCTTTAGCAACACCATTTCCCTTCCCTTTTCTATATCCCCTCCTATTTTCTTCACCTCTATTACCTTTACTTTGGCTTTTATTCCCTCCAATAACTTTTTCGCCTCTTGTCTCCTCCTTCCCTCCTTCACTTCTAATCCCCTTACTACTACATTTCTTCTTTTCTCTTCCTTCTCCTTCCTTTCCAACTTTCTCTCTATCTTTCTCATCCTCTCCACCACTTCCTCATTTTTGTTTCCTGCCTCCCCTCTTTTCTCCTTCTTTCTCTCTCCTATTTTCACCTCCAATCTTTTAACCTTTTCCTCCACCTTCTCCTCTAGCCTCTTTACTCTCTCTTCCAACGCTTCTCTCTGTTTCTTCCACATTTCCTCACTTCTCTTCAATTCCTCCTTCAGTCCCTTAATTTCGTTTTTAATTTTCTCTTTATCTTTTTTCCTTTCCTTCTCTTGTTCTTCCATTTTTCTTAAAATCTCCTTGAACATCTCTTCTGTCGCCATGTTTTCTTTACCCTCTTCTCCTTTTTTAACCTTCGCTGGCGGTGATCTGTTGACCCTCCTTGCTTCGTTGAATCTTGCGACCGTACGCTCCGAAGGAGCAGCCCGAAACGCACTCGCGCGAATTCGGTAAACCCGGCCACAGGGTCGGCGCTGTCGTCCAAGCGTCCATTCGAGAAAAAAGCGTCTTCCTCGAGAACAAGGGTCCGGGACGAAACCGCACGGACCTGGTGCACACGGCCACAGGGTGGACGCCGTCATCCGAGCCTCAGTTCGCAAAAGGTACGACTTCCTCGAGGACAGGGGCCGGAGACACAATTGCGCGGACCTGGGACATGCGCCCACAGGGTCGGCGCCGTCGGCAGACCGCGGGCGTCAGTCTCGAACACCGGCCACGGGAACAACGGCCGGGAAGAGCCTTGGCGAGGCCGGGGAGGTCATCCCACGGGGTCGGCGCCAACGGCCGACAACAGGGACATCACCCGGACATCATCTCCTGGGAGTCGCCCCAAAATCGGCTCGAGGGGTGTCCCCGAGGAGGTGCGCAGGGGTCGGCGCCATCGGCGTCAAGGAGAGCAACATCGCGGAAACATGGTGCAGCGGTGTCGAGGAAGGAGCGACCCCACAGCGTAATACCGGCGGAAAATTCCACGCGGAAGCTTCGAGAAGGGAGTCACGGTAAACAAGCCTGACGATCACGCGGCGAACAATGGGAGCGCGTACGAAAACACGCAAAAACCGTCGGAGAAAGTTGCGACGTCATAGCGAGCGACGAAAACAACCCGGGAGTGGGGGTAGCTCGCGATAGTGGGGAGCCAGCGTGAGACAGGCAGCTCGAGGCAGTCTCTCGAGTATCGCGAAGGCGAGCGGACGTGTCTACCGACAGTATAGTACCATCGCGGACATAGTGTTACGCGAATACAGCGATAGATCACGAACATTGCTTTTCGAAATACATAACAATCGGGAACTCCCGCGTAATTGCGCGTTAAATACTCACTTAACGATAGTGAGAGGTAACTATTTACCATCGAATTACCTGTGATTGCGACATAGTGCGAATCAGTTGTAAACCGAAATGTAGTAAGGTGATGACGATCTGGGAATAAAGAATTATTATTTCTGAAACAAAATCTCAATGCTAATTACTGATTAACTATACTTACCTTCGACTTACCTTGTCCATCGGCGATGATTCATCAGCGTCCAGCGGAAGTCCAGCAGCGGCGATGATCCATCTCGGGGCAGGAACCTGAAACAGAAGAAGAGTATTAGTAAATAATAATCGTAATTGTTGAGACGCGAAGTAATCCGGCATGCGATAAGGCGAGGATCCGGGGAACCTGAACTGCGGAGATAATCCATCCTGGGAGTCCACCTGAAACAGAAAAGGGAAATTGTTAATGCGCGAGCGATACTCGCCCTAGACTTTCTCGGTTATCAAAGGTCAAACCGAGTGGCGACCGTAAGATAGGAGACTTAAATTACGCGTAGCGGGCCTCCAATTGTACCGTCCGGTTACAACCTTTCTAGAATTTCTTCCTCCGCTCTAGCCTTCGCTTCCTCTTCTATCTCTTCTCTTTTCTTTTTCTGAATGTAGTCTAATACCGATCCTAAACTATCCGTTCTTCCTCTCTGTTTACCAAGTTCCTCCGCCTTTGTTGGTCTGCCTCTTGCCTTCCTCTCACCCTCGCCTTCTCTCCTCTTTCCTTTATCTCCCTGCTGTTCACTCTCTATTCCCCCTTCCTTCACCTGCTCCATCCGCCGCTCCTACCTTTGCCTGTCCCTCCTATTCGTTATCTCTCCTATTCCATTCTCCCTTCCCTATTCTCTACTCTATGCCCTTCCGCGTCTCGGTTTTCCCGTCGCGTCGCCCCTTTACTCTCACTAACGTTCGTGCCTTGGCGCGCTCTGCCGCACGCGGCTCAGTTCCCCCACCGCGTCGCCCGTCTACTCTCACTATCGTTCGTGCCTGAACCGCCTCTGTAACTTGCCACTTTTCTTCCCTTCGTTCTCCTTTCCCTGCTACTCCTCCACTCACCCCTTTCGCCTCCTGCTCTCTTGCCTCCACATCTTCTCGCTCTGCCACTCTCTCCTTCCTCTGCCTCCTTTGTCACTCACTTCTATCCACTTTTCTCGCCAACACTTTCGCACCTGTCACCTCTGTCGCTTCGGAAACGGAAGTATCATTTGCTTTAATATGTGATGCACCTGCTAAGTTTTTTGTATTGTGTATAAAAGGTCATACAGGCTTTTATAGTTGCACTAAATGTTTAGTCAAGGGCACATATACAAATGGTAGAATATGCTTTCCATATGAAAAAAATATCCTTTAAGGACAGATGAGTTATTTGCAATTAATGCCTATAAAGATTTTCAAATTAGCTTTTCTATTTTAAATAATGTTCCCAAATTTTTACCTTTAACTAATACTCCACTAGACTACATGCACTTATGTTTAGGAGTTGTTAAAAAACTAATACTACTTTGGATGAAAGGTCCACTTTGTGTACGATTAAATGCAAGATCAATTAATAAAATTTCACATTTATTGACTTTACTTAGGAATACTACACCTGTTGATTTTGTTAGAAAACCCAGATTAATAAAAGACGTTAAGCAGTGGAAAGCTACAGAATTCAGAAATTTTTTATTATATACAGGTCCTATGGTATTAAAAAACGTATTACAAGAAAAATTATATATCCATTTTCTCACGTTACATGTAGCCATAACAATTCTTATACGTCAAAATATATCTCAAGAACTAATCAATTTTGCTGAAGCTTTACTTCATCATTTTGTTGAGTCATTTAAAATATTATATGGTAAGCAGTATATATCGCATAATGTGCATTGTCTTTTACATATATGTTCTGACGTTAGAACGTATGGTCCACTCGATAACTTTAACGCTTTTCGATTCGAGAATTATATGACATTTATTAAGAAACGGTTACGGAAAAATGAGAAACCACTGCAACAATTGATTAAAAGGTACAATGAGATTGAAAACTGCAATCTCTTATTTACAGAATATAGTAATAATAATGAAACATATTCATTTAAATATTCGCATAATAATGGTCCAATACCTGATAATGTAGATGTTGAATCGCATGATATCAAAGAGAAAATTTAATATTAATTGTAAAACTTCTTCTAATAATTGCTGTCTATTAAGAAACGGCAAATGCATTCTGATTGTAAACATTATACAAAAAAAAAGATAAAGAAATCTGTCTTATTGGTAAAAAATTAAAATACGTGAAAGATTTATATAAATTGCCATGTCAATCTGGCGATTTCGATATTAAAGTAATGACAGTATGTAATGATAACATTTATTCTACGCCAATTACAGATGTTCTATGTAAGATATGGAAAATTCCTTATGGGAACGATGCAAACATTTTTGCTATTTTCCCCCTTAACCATGAAATATAACATTGAAAGAAAGGAGAAGAGGAATGCTTCGAAGCATTTGTAACGTCAAGTGGACCGCAGCTTATAATATACATATTTCTATAATACACATATTTCTATAATATACTTATTTTTATAATATACATATTTCTATAATAAAATATAATTCATATTTATTATATGACTTCGTGCATTGTGCGATACAGAAAAATAGATAACAAGAAATATATTAATGTAAAATTTGATGACGGTCTGCAGTTGATACCTGCAGCGTGGTTCGACGCAGATACGTTTTCAAGTATTTGGCCTAGTCACTTTAAAACAAAACTTTGTATTAATAAAGCTATAATAACGAGGAAAATCCCACAACAAAGGTCAGATTGGGAGAAGATATCTATAAAGAAAGTTTTTGGCACTGCAAGTAAGTGAATGTAATACATAAATTTGTATTTATTATTTGTATTATTAATAATTTTTATAACTTTATTTATAATTTTATTTTAAATAATTTAGATACTTATGAAGAGGGTATACAAAAATTAAGTTTAGCGGAAGACACATTAAATGTAGATGAAGCAGGTATATCGTCTAACAAATTAAGAGAACGGGAAAAAAAAGAAAGCGTATAAACGCCCAAAATTTTTTTTCATTCTCTTCTGAAGACGATGTATGTTCCAATAAAGAAAATAAAGTTACACAAGAAAAAATATTGCCCGCTTTTCCGCAAAAACAACATTTTGTGTCAAATGACAAAAAGCTACTGAGTGCATCTACACAGGTTACCAGAAATATATTATGCGAAAACACGTCATTTAAAGCAGCAAGCAGAAATGGTGAGCACATTTGTTACAATTTAAAACATTATACGACATATTTATGAAAAAGTATTAATACTTATTACTACTTATTTTTTAGATATTAGTGATAACAAAATTGTTACTAATAGTAATAAGTCTTCTATACAAAATTCTGCGTTACATACCGAAAATGAAAATGTATATACTCATGGTAAGTTTTTAAAATATCCCGGGAAAAAATGATTAGATATAATCATATATAATTACATCTAATATATATATAATTATATACAGGGTGTTTCTTAAAGACCGCGCACTAACTACATAGCGTTATTCCTTATCAAAAATTGAGTTGAAAAGTCCCGAACCATTTTTTTCTATAATGTTTAACCAAGCTGTAATTATTGAGTAAAGTCAATCCAATCAGCGCCGTCCTTTAGCCGGGCGCACGTCAGTGAGCTACGCGCCTGGTAGTGTGCGTGAGCGCTCCGCCGTTACGGCGCGCGACGCGGCCGCTACGGCGCGCGGCCCGGCCGCGGCGGTGCTGCGTCTTCGCGCGCGTCGCGTGGAATATTCTTACGCATCGTAATAATAGAAATAATTTTTTCTTGCACTAAGAATTACATATTACTTCTGTCAGAAGTAGCTTCTTACAGAAAATTTCGATAACAAATAGAACTCTCGCCAAGACATAAACCATCTTCAACACATAAAGATTTAAACAAATACAAAAAAAATAAACTGTATTTTACAAAAATTATTTTCTAAACAATCCGTTTCGTTAGATATTTCTGCGTTAATTGAAATTAAATTTTGAAAAATAGTACTTATTCAATCTTTCTACGAGATTCACCTAGTTACTCAGAAGTAATAAATTTTTTAAGAGAAATAACAATTAGATATTTAAATAATCTTATGCTTAAAAGAAAATACGTTAAGCGTATTAAAAAATAAAGAAAGATTTCTTCCTTTATGAGAAAACAATTTATCTTAAGTCAAGAATAACGCTTTTCAGATGTACAATTTGAAACTTAAGGCAAATGAGAGCAAAACGCCGATTTTATAGCGAATAATAAGTCGCTCATTTGCTGCAACAATGACAAAACTCAAAAATTGCCCTTTTCGAGTTATTCGTACAGGGAAAAAGATTGTTACATGTACTATTCACAGTTAAATCGACGATGCTTAAGTTTCACGAACTCACCCGAGAGAATAGTTGTGTCGCTATTGTGCTATATCATTTAGTGAATTATGTAGGTTGCAATACTGTTTTATCTCAGTCAATCGCAGTTGTCATTTTGTCGTTGTAGTGAGAACATCGTAAAAGTTGCAAAAAGTAACTTGCCAATACGGTATTTTAAAATTCTCATAGAAAGTTATAACAACTCAAAACTTTAAGAATAATTCTGAGAAAATCAGAAGGATAGCATCAAGATTATTTTATTCTAGATTTAAGAATTCCTCTATTTAAGATTAAAATATTCTTCTTTCAATACTAAATATGATTGGCCTTATTTCGATCCTAATAGTATTGTATCTAGAATTCTTTTCTGAGAGTGTGTCTCCTGAAAAATCACAATTTTTGAGTTATGTTATTGTTGCATCAAATAAATAATAACACATTTAATAATTTAAAATAAAATACAATTCAAATGTATCGGTCTCAGTTTAGACCTTCTTCAGTATAATATTTCGCAATTATCTTAAGTCTAATCGTCAACAACGCATAAATAAAAATAAAATGTAGTCATATTCGTAATACATAAGTCGGCAGTGTAGTTGTTAGAAAAGGTTGAACATAAAGCAAATCACGTGACTAACTGCTGCCTTTTAAATAAAATGAGATTACAAAGTTAGCTGCAATTTGTATAAGTTTTTTCATAAAGACGTAAAATTCACTTACCAGACAGTCAATCTCGTAATAATCTACCATATCTGGTTTTAGTAACGAAATAATGCTTATAAGTTAAGATCAGCGCACGGCCTGTGAAGCTCTAGACTCAAGCGCAAGGTGAAATGAGTACAGTCAAATATCATGAAACATTATAATATAATACATATTATGTACAATAAAATAACACTAGTAAATAAATTATAACGATGCACCCCCATCGTCAAAGCATCGTCCCCGGCTACCACCCGCCGGATGCCGCCCGACCGACCCTCCGTCGGGCGAGGACAGGGCGCGGTGCGCCCACATTTTTTAAACGCATCTACAGCACCGTGTGCGCGGGAAACCGCAGCACCGGTGCCTTCTTCGCACGGCGCCGACGAGCGCCGGAGGGAGCCGATCTACGCCGAAGGCGAGCGCGCGTCAGCAGACCCCCACGCGGCTCGCCCGAAGATCGGCCTCCCTCCCACCGGGCCCGGCGCGCCGGGATATATAAGCCGGCGCTCCGGGAAAAAGAGCGACTTCGTCTTCATCCGAGCATTCCGCTTTTTCCTGACGAAGCTACCTGCCATTTCCTAGGGCGACACACAAACGAGGTCCAGTACTCTGAGTCTCGACCGAGGGCTCTCGGGTGTCCCCGCCTTCCACCACCGCCTCCCTGAAGGCACGGTTACGCGGGGTCGAGCACGCTCGGCCTCGGAACGAGTCCTCTCGCTGCCGTTAGCCCCAGGGCCCCAGCCTCCTGAATCTCGTGTTCCGTCATACCGCGCCGAGTGCATCTGCACAATCACCCGTTGTAAATAATATCGCGTTCCGTCATACCGCGCCGAGTGCATATGCACAGTCACCCGTTGTAAATAATATCGCGTTCCGTCATACCGCGCCGAGTGCATGTGCACAATCACCCGTTGTAAATAATACCGCGTTCCGTCAGACCGCGTCGAGTGCATATGCACTGTCCGCCGTCGCAAGGACCGCGTTCCGTGTAAACTCCACCTTCCGTCGTACATATCGCATGTCGTTACCGTATTAGAAGTCCGACCTGTATGTAACTGCGTTCCGTCACCCCGAGCCGAGTGCACCTGCACGATCTATAGCATTCAGATCTGTATGTATCAGTTTGAATAAACGTTCTAGTGTGCATTGTAATCTGATTTCTGTCTCTGGGCCTTCCCTCGAACACCTGGTCCGACGAGTTAGTCCGCGTTCGAGTCAAAAGATAGGCCGTTACATGGCGCCCGAACAGGGACCGTTTTAAATCGATCCGAGAGACAGGAATCAAGGCACACCATGCCGAAATCGTGGCTATATAAGTTATCAAAAAGCGAGCTCACCGCCGAGCTAAATATCCACGGGATAGACCCCGACGGCTCGATTGACGAGCTCCGCCACCGATTAAGCGCGTACATCGACGAACACCCCGAAACGGTACAATCTACGGCCGCGAGCGGTCAAAAGCAGGGCGCCCCCACCGTCACGATACACCCGGCCGAAAACCTCCGCGTCCCCGCGACGGACACGCGCCCACCGCCGTCACCGGCGTTATCGTTTCATACGCCCCCGATAACGATGACGTCGTCTGCACCCTTCTTTGCCGCGAACAATCCCCCCAGCGAAGCGCCCGCCAAGGTCATGAACCAGATACGTAAATGGGGATGTCACTTCGACGGGAAAGATCCCGTAGCGTTCCTCGAGCGGCTGGAGGAGCTCAAAGACGCGTATCAGTACTCCGGGGCACAGTTATTAATGGGGCTGCCGGAATTATTTAAGGGCGACGCGCTTTTATGGTGCCGGAACAACCGACCCAACTGGCAGGGATGGGAAGATTTCATCGCCGATTTCCGCGACTATTACCTCCCGCGTCGGTATCGCGCCAAGCTAGTCCGTGAAATACAGACCCACCTGCAAAAACCGGACGAACCATACCGGAAATTCGCGACTGAAATGCTTACGATGATGCGACGAGCCACCGGATTCGCGGAAGAAGAGCAGGTCGAAACGCTGTATAACAATATGCACCCGCGGTACCAGATGTACATCCGCCGCGATACAGTGACGCGTACCCGCGACATTCTGCGCCTGGCGGAGGAATTCGAGCATATCGAGGAACAGACGCGCGCCCGACAAGCCGCCGCTCCGAAGCCCGCGATCGCCGCCACAGCGTACGACCGCCGCGAATGCTGCTGGCGGTGCAAGCAGAGAGGGCATACGCGGTTCGATTGCCGACGCCCGCCGCGCCGGTTTTGCTCTCAATGCGGCAAGGACGACGTCTTTACGAGAGACTGCCACCCGCCGCCGGGAAATGCCGCTCGGGCCGGGGACGAAGCGGCCGCCCCCCGGTCCTCCGCTTAACTTACAAGCCACGTCCGCACCTGACCGTACAAGTAACTAAGCAACCGTTTGATGCACTTTTAGACACCGGATCCGAAGCCTCATTCGTAAATGCCCGAACCGCCGACAAGATATCCCGCGATTTTCCGATCCGCCCGGTCGACGGGCGGGTGCATCTCGCCGACGGGTCGAGCACGGCCATGCCGGGGTTAATAACATTCCCCATTACCGTGCAGGGACGAATGTTCTGGCACCGCTTCCAGATCATGCCGACGCTAGAATACGATATCCTGATAGGCGTAGACTTATGGGCGAAATTCGATTTCGCCATACCACCTCCGCCTCCGCCAAGCGCAGAACCACGAACCGCCGCGGTGGACCACGCGTCCGAGGGAGACGCGCTAACCGAGAGTAGGTAAACTATGACAGTTCTACCCCGGGAGCTCCGAGGGGGGGTGAGGGGCGGGGGGATACCGCGGGGGAGGGGGAGGGGGAGGGGATACCGCGGGGGAGGGGGAGGGGGGGATACCGCGGGGGAGGGGGAAGGGGGATACCGCGGGGGTGAGGGGCGGGGGGATACCGCGGGGGAGGGGGAGGGGGGATACCGCGGGGAGGGGGAGGGGGGTACCGCGTTTTCATGCGTCGCGGGGGCGGGGGAGGGGGGTACCGCGTTTTCGTGCGTCGCGGGGGCGGGGGAGGGGGGTACCGCGTTTTCGTGCGTCGCGGGGGCGGGGTATCGCGTTTTTCGGCGCCGCGGGGTGAGGGGACCGCGTTTTCGCCGCGCCGCGGGGTGACCGCGTTTTCGCCGCGCCGCGGGGTGAGGGGCGACCGCGTGCAACGGCCGCGGCGGTCCGCGTGACGTCACCCGCTCGCGTTCCCGGCCCCCGTTCGCGCGCGCGGTCCCTCTCGCTCCCGGCCCCCGTTCGCGCTCCCGGTTCCGGTACCGTATATATAAAATTTGCTTACCAAAAATTTGCTAACCCAGAACATTTGGCATGAAAGTTCCATGCGGTTTGTTTATTCCTTCTCTCTGTCTGGGAGCGATAATGGGTCGTATTGTCGGAATAGGAGGCTGAAGCACCAATATCATCAAAGGGTTTTTTGCGTGTTAAAACCTCCCACAAAATAATACCCCAACTAAATACATCGCACTTCTGTATACCTAGATCCCTCAAACACTTCTGGTGCCATCCACGCGGCCGAGCCTTTATTATTAGTCATATATGTATTTAAGTCACAGGCTGTGCCGAAGTCACAGATTTTAAGCATCTGTCCACCCATAACTAACAACAGATTGGGTGGCTTACAGTACTATATACACTATATACACACAAATGTTCAAATTTAAATGTCTCTCACAAAGAGCTTGTGCATACTGAGCACAAATTGCTCAGCATGATTTGGTGTAACGGGTCTCCACATGAAGAACAAAAGAGACCGTTCATCAATATGTATGGCCTGGTCTCATGTTTATGATGTGCACGTAGCATCGAAAATAGTCCACTTAGTCTGATGATGCATGGCGCACAAAACTTCATATGTCCAGGCGTAAAATAATAATACGTGCAACACATTTTCGTCAACGGATTCAATGTATTTATTTCAGCCTGATTCAATACACGAAAAATTTCTTGTGGAGCATCTTCAGGCATGTCATTATCATAACATGAGTCTTCCGATAATCTCGCATCATCATCATCATCATCATCATCATCATGGTCAACGTCCATTTCTAGTTCTTCAATCACTTCCACTTCTTCTTGTTCATTGAATTCAACTTCCATTTCTTCCTCGTTTGCTACAACTACCACTTCATGTCCTTCAAACAATTCCTCGAAATCCATTTTATTATATACACTGACCGCTATGTTATACTCAAGTACTCGTCGCTAATAAAACGATAAAACCGCGCTGTTGGACTCACGACAGTCAACTCTCGACTACTGAGCGTACCTTCAAATTCATCCTTCTACATCTCGCTATTGTCACATCTTTTGTTTGGTTTTGTTTATCATATCTCATTTCATTGTGATCTCAGCATCCGTACGGATGCGCCTTCCGAAAAATCTACGATGTGCAGTTTTGCACGTGTCCTGCGATGAAGGCACCGCGAGACACGTATGTTAACGAAAACAATAACGTGACTTTCGGTCATTTGATTTGGATAACTGCTATCAAACATCTTTAAAACATATTTAAAAACAGCTATTAAACAGCTATCGAACAGCTAAAACACCTTTAAAAACAGCTATTAAACAGCTATCAAACAGCTAAAACACCTTTAAAAACAGCTATTAAACAGTTTTTGAACAGCTAAAACAGCTAAAACACCTTTAAAAACAGCTATTAAACAGTTTTTGAACAGCTAAAACAGCTTTTGAACAACTAAAACATCTATATTATACTATGTGGGAAAAGGAAATAAAACAGCTATATGTGTATACATCTATAGTTTATTTAAAAAAAAAAATCATAAATATTTCTGGTGTCGCGACCACCAGTTAGATATTTTTAATACATTTTGTAACGCGCAATTCTTAACATGTTTTTCACATCTTATAGTATTAGTAACATCTAGATTATTTAAAGATTCGATATCTTCATAATCCGCATCCAAAGTCTCAATGTTTAGACTTTTTCTCGCTTTATTCTCAAGTAGATCCACCAGCCATTCTCGTTTCTGACATCCCTTAACGTACACAAGAGTCGACGTCTCGTCACCCTCTCCAAGCACGGCCGATGTAATTAGATGTTTCGCCATGCTGTACGGTACGTTTCCATCCTCCCATCGTAGTCCATGGTGATTTGCAATCAACCAGGAAGCGCACGACTTGTCGGATTGCATGAGGAGACTCCATGGCATGGGACATGTAAAAATGTAATGCGCCAAAACGGCCCCGTTTCTCAGAACCGCCACCTCCTTTACGACAAATTTCATCCCGACGGTGAATCCTTGCAGATCGACAAACGTTGGTACGATCATGACGAAACGACGGAGCAATCTGTAGCTTATCGCAGTGATGCAAGTTCTAGCCCTCTAGCAACCACGGTGCTCTTGGAGTGGGGGAACGCCACTACAAGCGCGCGCCGTGTCCGTGTGCTCGGCTCTGCTCGGGTGACCCGAGCATAGCCGAGCGCGGGGCGCACACGGTACTCTTGGAGTGAGGCACGCCACCGCTACAAGCGCGCGCCGTGTCCGTGTGCGCTCCGCGCTCGGCTCTGTTCGGGTCTTAGAGACGAGCAGGCATATCTCCTTTCCACCAAGGCAAACACGAGGCGACGCGCGACGCGTTCCGCGTTTCTGTTACGTTGCTTCCGTAATGCTGTTTTAAATGCTAGATTTTACACATGTATTTTTCAATAACTCTCGTCAGTCGCTAAATGTATCTCAGATATATTAAAATAATACTTTTCTAACTTCTTCATATGTTTAATATAAATATCTTTCCAATATTCCCAATAATTGTATATAATTATTACATTAGACATGTATAAAATATTTTTCCTTATAAAATAAGAGAATAAATATAATTTAACAAATAATGTACATAACCTTGTAACATATTTAAGAACGTAAATACATATTTATGTATTTATGTTCTTAAATATGTTACAAGATTTATTTGGTCGTAGTTGACTTATATTAATATAAGTTTACTATATAATATGATGCATATTATTATATCATACATATTAATGACGTACAGAAATTGATAATATTATTTGTAAGACATATATATATATATATATATATATATATATATATATATATATATATATATTATATATATATGTCTTACAAATAATTGCTATTGCAAATTTAAAAAATGCATTTTCTGCTGTGAAATTAGAATTTGCGTGTTATTTGCGTATATTAAATATAATGTATAATTTATTATTATTAAAGTGGTCTTCCACACTACCCATGAGGTGCCACCCAATAAAGCGCGTTAGGTTTTTTTTGCGTGGACCTTCGCCTGTAGCCCTATCATACCACATTTTAATATATTGCACATTTTATTACTTGGTATGCTACTAAAGAAGACACACACACACACACACATACACATATTACTGTTGCAGTTAAATTGTTATCATGGTCGTAAGCAAAAATTGGATAATCTGAAGAACAGGTTATAAATAGTGCGTGTTGCATTCTATAATTATCATGTTAATTTCTCTCATATATTCTGTGACGAAAAAACAATGCATATCAAATTCGACAGTATTAGAATTCGCGATTTAGAGTCTATCCGAAGGAATTAAATGATTTGCAAATTAGTAGAACTCATGAGATAATTTTATTGCAATCAGAAAATAAGCACATCTGATGTGTTAGCAATGTTCCCGTTGCTAACAAGCAAGAATTAAGTTACTTTTTATTAAGATAAAAATATAAACAGAAATAAAAACTAAAAATGTTGCGTGTAATAATTTACATTGTTAATAAAAAATTATTTAAAAAAGAATTTGAAGATAATCCTAAGTAGATCATTTTAAGATTTAGAACAGATACAAATCGTTTTCGAATAACATCTTGTACATATAGAACGTATTGGTAGGAAAAGGATTTAAGATAAAAATAAAAGCAATATATAAAATTTTTTTTTATTTTTTAATAATTAATGAATAAATTATAAGTATGGCCTCCACGGCCACCCCGGCCACCCGGCCACCCCGACCACCCCAGCTACCTTGGCTCACCCCGGCCACCTCGGCCACACCCGACCACCTCGGCCACCTCGGTCACCTTGGCCACCTCTACCACCTCGGCCCCCCGCTGCCGGTACCATTTGGCGCGGGATTTGACCCGCTCCTCTTTTCCGGTTTCCTAAAAAATAAATGTAAAATAAAGATATAGTTTAAATAAAATAATATACATATTAATTAATATTATGTATATATTATACATTAATTATGAAACTTGTAAATAATATTTATCACATAATAAATAATCAAGATCAAGCATATTGAGGAAAGTTCTATTACACAAAAACGCTAATTTATTTATTTTTAAGTGAAATATTGTACCTTTATTAACTGGCACGGCTGCTGCTGCTGCTGCTGCTGCTGCTGCGGCTGCTGCTGCTGCTGCTGCTGCTGCTGCTGCCCCTGTCCCTGCCCCTCCCCCTGCTGCTGCTCCTGGTCCCTGTTCCATTGGAACAGGGCGCTGCTGCTGCTGCTGCTGGTACGGAAATCCAGCTTTTGCTGCATTTCCTCCAATATTTTTACCACATTCGGCCGTTTCGGTTGATTTGCTGGGTTTTCTGTACAAATAATTGTATAATCAACAATTAATAAATATATCTCAAAGCTATAAACAAAATTATAAAAACACTTCTGCCTATTATCAAACCATCTTCAATATAAATCTTCACTCAGCAAACACAAATGGATCTTATTATTATTATATTTCACTCGATAAACTCAAGTCTTCTCATTTGTTGAAATGCTATAAATATCACTGGCTTTATTGATCAGCAAATGCAAATATAAAAAATTACGTTTAATATTACGTTACGTTTTTAATTATTATATTTATTAACTCAAGTTTGTGGTATTAATTATACTATAACGTGGCTTGATAGTAAACAAAAACATTGAAATATAATGATTACTTACGGGACGAATTGTCTGCCATGTTCTCCTTTTGCATGTCGAAACCAAAATAGTAGAAATCGTTCGCCTCGTGGTCCACGCCGCGCCGGCGGCGCGGCGCGGCGCGGCGCCGCCACGCGTAAACAATCGCGTTGCACATTGTTTCTCTTTTGTTTTCCCCTAAAGTGGAGACGCGGATCACTAGAAAAACAGTTAACAAGCTTAGAGATACGCCCACAGAAAGAAAGTGCGCTCGAAGCATTCGTGTATAAGTGAGCTGCGTCTTGACTTGGACATAGTGTCAAAAACGTAATAATCACGCTTATTGAATTGAAATCTTGCAATCAATATCATTGCAGGAAGCTGAGACTGTGTAAGTTTTTATATATAATATATATTTTATATACATATATATATATATATACATACATAGATATTAAAATGAGCGATTTGTCAAAAAAAAAATATAAGCGAAGCTTTTCAGAAGCTTGGCTTAACGATGATAAATGTAAAAGTTGGATACGGAAATTCCTCTTAATGATAGTTTATTTCATTGCATAATATGTAAAGAAAGATTTTTCTTGCAACACGAGTATTACAAGACATGCGGATTCTGCGTGTCACCATGAATAACAT